>JAQFXU010001502.1:0-28476 GCA_034693705.1 Spatulosminthurus flaviceps | reverse complement strand
CTTCGGCGGGTGAAATTTCGTGGAAATCAGAGCACTCTGTCCCACGAAGTCCAGCTACTTATCAAACATCCCTCGTAAGTGTACCACTGTACGTATTTCCGAAGATCATTAGATCAGATAGTGCAAAGGTTTTTCGTTTTTTATCACCAAAAGAATTTATTCTGTTTTGCAGGCCTTGCTATTTCCTCCAAGTTTGTATGAGTTTGTATCCGGGAAAATGAATAAAAGTCTGATTTTGGTCTTGAATAAAATTGACCTGGCTCCTGCACCTTTGGTTGTAGCTTGGAAAGAATATTTTAAATCTAGGTTCCCGGAAGTGGAAATTTTGTGCTTTACTTCGTTTCCGTCCTATAATCTACACGGAAATAGGAGTGAGACATCAATGAAAGTAAGTAACTATTGGGTTAAATTTAAAATCTGAAGGACTGTTTTGAGGTTGGCGTATTCGGTACCATTTTTAATACTTCTTTTTTTCTTTTTAGGGTAATAAAAAGAAAGCTAAACCTAAAATGGCTGCTGAAGGAGCGATGGAGGTTTTCAAAGCTTGTGAAAAAATTGTTGCTGGGGAAGGTAATTCATTTAGTTTTTAAAAATGGTTTTCTAGTTTGTACAAGTTTTGTTGGTTCATTGGCAACATTGTCACTTAATGTGATGCCCAGATCTAGAATTAAAGTTCTATAAAATATATATTACTTGTATTCTTCAGTTGATTTAACCAAATGGAAAGAGAAAATATTAGAAGAGATGAACTTTTCTGAGGCGGATGAAGACGACGGTGTTGAAATTGGTAGTGGTGATACTGCTAAACCCGATGTAGGCTTCTTTGAATTCAAGAAATTCAGTGACGGAATCGTCACCATTGGTTGTGTCGGTCAACCTAATGTTGGGAAATCATCTCTTATCAATGCCCTTATGGGGAAGAAGGTACAATTGTTTGCGTGATTTATTAATGAAAAACTTTTAAGTAGTCTAAGTTCCGGTCTGGTTTAATTTTTTACAGGTTGTAAGTGTTTCCAAAACTCCAGGTCATACGAAGCACTTCCAAACTATCTTCCTTACCCCTAATGTTCGACTGTGTGACTGTCCTGGTTTGATATTTCCATCACGAGTACCCAAGCCCTTGCAAGTAATCACATTGGTTTTAGAGATTGTTTAAAAACAAGTTATATATAAAATTAAATTATAACTCGTTCTTTTGACGCTGCCGGTTCATTCAGGTACTGTGTGGAAGTTACCCGATCGCTCAACTGAGAGAGCCATATGTGACGGTCAAATACTTGGCGGAAAGGATTGACTTACCAAGTTTGCTCCGAATCACTCATCCTGAGGGAGATACTGAATGGAGTGCCTTCGATATTGCTGATGGTAAAGTCAACGTATTTTTGAAAGCAAGTATTAGGTATTATTTTTTAATGAGTAGATCGAGGGATAAATAAAAGGACTGAGTCGTTTTCTTTAGGCTGGGCAGCGAAACGGGGATACTATACGGCAAAAGCATCTAGGCTTGACTCATACAGAGGAGCAAATCACATTTTGAGGTTAGCTTTGGAGGGTCGTATTTGTTTGTGCCTAAGACCACCGGGTTACCTTAAAGAGAAAGGTTGGTATTTCATTATTATTACTATTATTTTGTTGTAAAAATCCTAAACTTCCACTCTTCAAAAACCATTAGTCGCGAATCTTTATGACATTTTTGCATCATAGACAAGTGGGCTGCCCATCCTGGAGTGGCAGAAATTCAGCTAATTCAGGCAAAGTTTACTTCCGAAAATAATTCAGCGAAATGGACACCGGCAATATCTGACTCATTGTCAGATGTTTCAGACACAGAGGACGATAATGAGACAGATGATGTGAAAAGCAAATACTTCACGAACGCTGGAAGACAAATATCGAATAAATCGCATGGCGGTAGTGACGCTGATGATAATGCAAGTTCCGATGACGAAGTCGAAATTCCTAAGAAAGTTGCGTCTACAAAAGGGAAGAAACTGACAGTGCAGAATAAATTTGCCCTTCTTCTCGATGATGACTAATAATTTAATTTAAGTTCTTGCTTTCATTGAATTTTAAAGTTTGCTCGTGTTTTAGATTAGATTGTAGGTTGTTTATTGTTTATTCGTCCCATTTAATTGTTCGAAAATCTTTCCACCAATGAAAATATTAAACAACTACTTCCAATCCTACCTACAATCATTTACTTCTTAATTTTAAGTTCTTCGCATCTTGGATTCAATAGGGTGCGTAACGAGGTGATCTGCTTCGCCTACTCTGATTGGAGATTCGACTAACGTATGAGTCAGGGGTACGGCACATCTCAGCTTGTCTTTTCCTTTTCCTTAGCCGGCGACATGGAGAGAATATCAGACATTTCTCCGGACTTGGAATTAATGGTATTATTCGCTGCTTCTCCCGTTCATAAGCCAACTTTGCCATTTTTTTCTCCTGGCGTTCCTTAAGCTCTAGAAAACAAAAAACGTTTACCGGATTTTACAAAACTGCTCTCATCAAATGCCAGACTCCTATCAAGCTTCTTTGCAGAAATAGATGGATTTGCGCTGATAAACTCACCAGTATGGCAACGCTTGTACCTTCGCTTTCGTTCGAAGGATTCGGTTGAATTCAGGCGGGGATTCGTTTGTACCTCAGCTTGATAAGCTAGTATCATACGATTTTTCTGTCGCATCCTCTCCATCCGGTTAGGATCTTTGGAAGTATGTCTTCCCTCGGTTTTCTTCATGATTTTCCTGCAGTACATATTTTAAAATAATAAAAACGTTTCGTTTTACAATTTAATGGAATTTTTATGTGTTCTCAATCTCAGTAAACCTTCCCGTAAAATTTTCGAATCATTAATTTTTCCTCCAAATTTTTCAAATCACAATTTTAAAAAATATGATGTTTTGGGTGTCATTTTTGGCAAATTTTACCAATAAGTTACTTGATAACCAAGGTACACAGAAATATGCTAGGTAGGTACCATTGCGTTGCCAAGGTCTTACCAAGAGCTTTTGAATGATATCTAATATCTACGCATGAAAATCCGACCAAATCATCATAGTATAAAAAAAAACCCTCCCTCTCAGTTGGGATTGGGAGTGCATAATAGGCGGTTATTTTTTATGACTACACAAACACATCTTCGGAAATTCTTGGTCAGCCTAAATAAATTACCATCATTTTCCGTAATTTTTTCGATTTATTTCATGCTCCTGCATGAAAACACTTTTTAACTCAAGCACATCCAGGAAATAGAGCGTTTTATTTAGCTACATTGTGTGTAAATTCACTTTAGGCCCTTTGTAATCCCGATGGTAAAGGCATGGAGTTGAAAAGCAAAATGATGAAGTTAATTATGACACACTAAAAAATTTATTTTACCATTTAGTTACACACTTCAATTTTTGCCAAAAACGAAGTGTGTAGTAAGAGGGAACATATTCTATAGTCTATAGTGCACTAATAAAATTATAAATTATACTTAATATTATTTAATAAAAAAGACTTACCTTGTAGACTGTAGAAGAAACCTCCAAGAATAAAACTCAAGAGGCAACAATCCACCAGTGTTTGAAACCCATGTAGATTTAGTAGTAATTGTGAGTTCACTCTTGGGCCTGTAGCCTGCTTATGTCTTTTGCAGGAATAAAGTGCTCTCATATTTAACAAGCTGTGAGAGTTTAAGGCTTCATAGTTATTTATTAAACAGCCCAGAATTTTTTCCTTTCACAAGGAACAAAGGAGGATACGTTAAACCACGAATACTTACTTCATGCAAAATAGACAGACAGGATGTACAATCTAATTCAGTGAGATGATAGATGTTATCATTTTTTCAAATATTCCCCATTAACTTAAATTTATCATCGCCTAAGGTACTTACATAGGTGGTATTCAAAAAAACCGTAGAAGGTTAAGATGATAGGAATTGAGAACAAGTCGTATATATAAGTTTAACTTTTACATTAAAATTTTTCCTTTATATATTGAAAGTGAGTTTCTATTGACTTGTTTTTTGAGCTTGTGTGCTAAAGATAAATGTGCCTGAATATTAATTATTACTAAATTCTTATCTTCCTATACTCGAAATTTTCGGTGCTATAAGTGTAGGATAAATAATTACAGGTCGACATTGCTACCTGACCTGTCATTATCATACTTGCCATTTCCCACTTTGAAATCCTCTTTTCAGAATATCATTAATTAAATGAAAGAAAGTGACATCATATAATATGTTCATAATAATTATGCATTGTTTTTATGATAGTTCCTTTCATTAAATAAAATATAGATATAATTATGCATATTTTTCCTTTGATATTTTACTGCGGCGTCAGCCTCCACAGTAAAATAACTTTTGTTTTTTATTGTGTTTCGTACCAATTTAGATGAGAAGAGAATTGATGAAACTAATGAAATATTGTGTGTTATGACACATAAACCGTTAAGTCAAAACGAGTTCGCTTAAAATTTTATGAGTAAATCCACGGGGAATATGTAAGCCCAAAACATCATAGTCATAATATCTTTTCATTTTCAGTAATAGTACTTACCGTGTACCGAAAATAGTACAGAAGTGCGTTGGAATTTATGTAATAAGCTAAGCTGTTGAGGAATAATGACAAAAAACGTCATTTTTAGGATTTAAGGCTGTAATCTCCCGAACTGAGTCATTTTTGAACTAATACATTTAGGAACAACTTTTCCAGTGCAGCATGTCACCGTGTAAATTCTTAAAATTAGCAGAGATTTAGGGGCAAAAGTGGGAAAAATTGGGATTTAAGGCGATTTTGTGGCTCTGGAGGAACAATCTTTCCCAATTTTTCTCTACGATAATGGAATTTTGATGATTTTTCGAAATTCATGCGAAAACCAATAGCCGTGTTCGAAAATAAAAATTTCAATTTTAGATTTTAGAAATTAAAACGCATTGCTTTTTGCGAGTCATCCTCATGGTTCCATAAATGTGGCTTAGCAGAATCCTGGCACTTATATGCACAGCAGCCCTAAATAAACAATACAAAACTGTGAGGTATTTTATGTAGGAAGTTCCGAGTATCTAGAAAGGTATAGGGTACAGCCAAAGGACTATCAGGATCGGGAGTCTTGGCGTCCGTGTTATCTTTTTTACTTCCATCTCCCATGTACAAGTTTCATTCGATAAGTCAGTAAACAAATAAGAAATGCAATAACTAGGGCTACATATATCTTGCTATGGTGTGGTAAAGATTACGAGACAATCGATGACTATTGTAAGTGCATACTTGACTGGTAAAAACTCATGACTTAATGTTCTGTCGGCTGTCAGCTTTGTTTGGGATCTGTAACTCATGGTGTATGTGAGAATCAGTTTATGCTTATGCAGGTGAAAATATTATTTTGACAAGTAATGGTGGTTATAATAATTGCAATTCAATGTAATGTTGAAGGTCGTCTGACGCGAGATCGTGGTAGAACCTATTTGCATTGAAATGCAAGTAAATTCACGTAGCGACGTAGGCGAGGTAGATCAGAATCTGCTAAATTTCAGTAAAACTATTCAGATTGAATAGTTTTACTGAAATTCGATTTATGGAAAAGTACCAAATGTATTAGAATTTCTGAAAATACTGAAATTATTAGCCTATCCGAAAGTAAAGGAGCCTGAAAAAAAATAACATAGCGAGTGAATTGGAGGAGTCTATTGTTTTCAAAAAGAGATGGAAACTTGTGTCAATGTTACAACCGTTCATTTTCTGATGAACTGCTCTGAAATAAATTCATTGTAAAAATGCGGACTGGACAAGGTTTCGTTTAAGGTCGGGAATGGCACTTCAGAAATATTTTTTGCATTTATACATCCATTATTTCATTTTACGGAGCTTTACAGTTTCAGTAATCATTTAGTTTGAGAATTGGAGGTTCTCCATGAACTTAATCATTGTAAGTCACAGGGTGCAAGAATTACCACCTACAATTCTGAATAGCTTGTTGTCTTCTAGGAATTTTTGCACTTGCCCGTGTGCTTGGTCTTTCGTCAGTCCTACCAGTTGTTGGACGAATAGGTTCTTCTGGCTGTTCTTCGATTTCTGGTTTGATGTAAACAGCAGATAGATCTACACTCTGAAATATAAAAGAATCAACATATAGTTAAAAAATCATTATACAAAATAATCATAAAGTAAAATTGATACATTAAAATCTCAGCACCTGTAATTGTTTTTTGAGTTCAGTCTCATCGTCTTCTGTACTGAAATGCTGAATATTGTTCCCAGCATAAGCAATGCAGTTCAGACTCCAATCACCAACATCCTCGCTCCAAGTGCAATTATCTTCTATTAAAGTCTGGTGAGGACCGGGAATGTACGCGTCTATGACCAAGTTGAGATATTGTAATTCTTTAGTCATATTTTGGATGTCTTCCAGCAGAGCATCGCTTTCAGTCTGGTACTCCTGTCGGACTTGTTCCAACTCGGTTTTAACTCCATGGTATTGATTCCAAACTTTCTTTAATTTTTTATTCAAAGCCATTGTTTGCTCCTGTAGACCCATTATTCTTTCTTCTGCTTCCGCAGTTTCCGCCTAAAATTCGAAATTACTACACCTTGTACATATGCGACAATAACTTATTGAGCGTCTTGTTTGATAACTCCAAAAACTTTACCTGCGTCGTTTCAAGCTTAGACGTTAATTCTTTCTCTTCCTCTTGCTTTTGTTCTAACTCCTGCATTGACAACTGCAACAATTGCTCTTGCTGCTGGGATTTATCAAGAAGATTTTCACCACCGACAAGTATTTTCTTTCTAATTGACTTGTAACGATCCTGTAAGGATGCTTTCTGCTGCCTAAACACGATTTTAAAATGAAATGCGGATATATATATATATATATGATAGGTTGATTACAACTCGGATACAACCGAGTATGTCATGTTTCACTGGAAGAATGTAAATTGTAGAAACGCCTTACTCTTGCTGTTTCCATGTTTGCACTTGATCCTTCAAAGCATTCAAAGCCTCTCTCCTATGCTTCGCCACTTCTCCAATGGATGACGAAATCCTCTCCTGCGTCTCCAGCTCTCCTTTTATGCCTGTTAAAGCTTCTGGAGGAACAGGGTTTAGGAACTCGGCGACATTTCCAGACAAAAACTCCCTCTCGTCGTCTTCCTCGTCTTCATCTGCATTGAAATAAACAGCAGTTCTAGGTATGTATTAAGAATTTAAACACGGTCACAAGTAATTTTATGAACTAAAACTACTGCATGGACTTAATTGTATGAAACATAAGTACCTGCTAAAGCAGGTTCCAAAGATTCTGGGCCTGCATGATCACCATCATTTGCTTGTTCCTCCAACTGACGCCGTAGTTCTTCGATTTCAGTTTCGAATTGCCGTAATAACGCATCTTTTGGATCCTCATTAATGCTAGCATGATTCTTGATGGACTTGGCTCGGTGAGCGTATCTAAGTGTGTTTATTGTCTCCTCGTAATTATAATCAGCTGGACCCACATTTGCGCACTGCAATTTTGTGTTTAAATCTCAATAAAATGCAAAAACATGTTCACACGAAAATTTCGATGGAAACCATCAAATTCTAACAACAAAAATTTTCGAATTTACAAAATGTAGCCCATTTTTTTTACCATCACAGTCTTGGCATTGCCCCCCAAAGAATCCTGTAGAAGTCGAGTCAATTTTGAATTTCTATAAGGAATATGGCTACTGCCCTCCACCAAAGCTGAGATAACATTTCCAAGATTTGAAAGGGACCAGTTGATCTTAGTGGCTTCTTTCAGGCGTTTACCAGTTGCTCCCGTTTTACTCAAACGTTCAGAACCCTTTAGCATAACACAGCAGCTAATGAACGCAAAGCCTAGTTTACAATTTTAACTTTTTTTGAAAACTGATAATTTTTACGTGAGAGGTATAACAGTTTCTTACGGCAAGATCAACTAAATTCAGTTTCCCCATACGGATAGATCTTCCTTTCACGCTATTACCGACTTCAGTGCTGCACTCTACCGTAATGGTAAATATTGCATGTGACCTCGAGCTGGTAGCATTCATATTAGTGGATGCGACAGAACCTGTGAATTTTCCAGATGTGAGATTTATTTTATTGGGACGGTTTAATTCCATTTATAACAATTTGTATTCAGATGTTAAGCAACTTACGATTGCGGTTTCCTAATTCCATGATTCTATCCATGTCAGCAGCGTTTCGAACAACAAATGACGACAAGTCCTTCACATATACTCCTCGGTCACTTGCTTCTTTCAAGTCAAGCTTTTTCTCGTGGTCTTTAGATAGTAAATCCCGAACTTCCTCATTGTAGATTTCTAAGTGAGAAACGCGAACTAAGAACCTAGAATAAGTGAGTAGAATTGAATACATATAATCATACATTAAATTACTGAAATAGATTATGTAAGAAAAATTGGCAATAAAAATGGGCATTGCCGTGGATTTCACCTCGTTTCAGGTGGTGCTTTGGAAATGCTTGTAAATATTTGAGCAAACGAGTTTGGAATGATGCCTTTTTTTTCTGGCGAAGGTTCTCCTTCCATGGTGTATGTCTTTCCTGTTCCAGTTTGACCGTAAGCAAATATGGTGGCATTGTAGCCTTCCAAAACATTTTGGACTAGGGGCCGAGCAATTTGGTTGTATATTTCGGCTTGCTCGCAATCCTGGAACAAGGCGTCGAAGTAAAATGTCATGGTTTTGCCATCAGCGAGATTGACAACATCGATTCTTCTACCCGTCGGGTCAACTTTTACTATTGACTTGTTTCCTGAAAGTAACAATTTTAGTGTAAGACAGAACCAGAAGCACTTAATCATAAGCATTAATTAGGATATGTACGGGTCAAGAAAACCTCAACTCCTTAGTCTTAGTCCTTACCCTTTTCCAATTCTTTGGTACTCAATGGACGGACTCTAACTACAACTCGAACATTTTCCTCAGTCATTCTATAAACGGAAGTGCTACTTAGCTATGAGAAGCTTTCGTGATTTACAGTCTTCGCAAATATGCCAACTACTCAGTTACAAAAACAAGCAAGATAAAATTTAAATGCGAAGTTCATTTTTCACTTGAAGTAGGTAAGTAATTGAACAGGTAATTATTATGAGTACGTCAGGACTTATGGTAGCAAATATCATCTGACTCTGACACGACCCGATGGTAAAAGAACACTGAAGGCGCTGGCTACACTTAGCACTGACTTTCGGAACTTGTAATGCCCTAACAATAAGTCATAGCATGGGTGTCATACGTAAACAAATCAATAGCCGGCACCGAAACTCATGGCAACCGCATGAGACACCTACAAATCGATAATACCCGGGAAAATTAAGGAACCCATTGCCATTGCCCGTAAGTGTATGCAGCAGATTAATGCACGTTTGTTGAAAGTTCAAACACGGATGCTACTGTGGCTTATGGCTACTGCCGTCTGCGGTCTGCGTAGCATTTCATGCGTTTCAAATAAGAAAATTGTACGGATTTTGGTTTTAACCCTATATATGTAAGTGAATGATATGAAAACGATGTTCACATATTATTGTAGCAGTATTTAAAGATATATTAATATTAATGCAACAATAATCGTTTTATTATCTCACGAAAAAAGAGAGTTTCATTTTTACATTAATTATTACAAAAGCAGTAAACACATATTGTTGTTATATTGAATGCAAAGCATTGTAAAATTGACATTAAAGCATTACGGCTTCTGTAGTCTAACTAAAAAATTCTATTTTAATTTGAAACTAATTATTAAATGGTAGAAAAATATACGGTACGAATAAAGGGATCCCACAAAGTTTCATGTACTTACTGAATTACTGAAGTACCCTTCTGCCTAAGTGCACTGGAGTAGAGGCATGTAGCGGGAAAAAATCTTTTCGGATAGACACATAGTAATCCGCCAAATTAGGAGCAATCTTTTTCATTTTTGCAAGATTAAGACCTCCTGGATTATCCTGAGAATTGGATCTAAAGATTCGAAGGGTCTGACTTGATTCATGAGTCCAACACCGTAACTTCGCTTGCAAATGCTGAGATACTTCATTACTTGCAATTATTGCTGATTCTTCTAATTCTCTTATGAATAATTCACCAAAAGGTAGACCACTGCCAAAAAAGGATTTGAATTTTGCCCGCAATGCCTTAAGTCTGTCCATCGCATCTTTTTGAGAGTTGAAGTTCCATTTAGAAGTACTATAATTTGACAGTAATATATAAATAGGAATGATTATAAAAATATTTTTTTTATTTCAGATGACTTACTTATTCAAGAACTCGGAGAAACCATCAAAAAGTCTCGGAGTATCTACCAAAATGATGCAGTACAATAATGAAAGAGGGGGGACAACTGGTAGTTGTATCCTTTTCTCGTTGAACTTAGCCGACAACTTGAAATCATAGGATGGAAGCCATTAAATAATGTAATGCTGGCGAAGTGTACGAGAATAACTTATTGATGATTTTAACATACCTTGGTAAAAGTTTGAATAAATCGGAAAATCATAGGTTCGCAACGTCTATCTGACACATATACAGCTATGTACTTATTCATGAAACCAGTCATAAGTACACAAAGGTCATCAGCAGATTCATGACATAATTTCCTCTCCTCTTCGTGGTCAGCATTACCTCCGTCAACTAAACATTGAACTCTCTTCAATCTCTCTAGCCATCGTGTCCACAATTGTGTCAATGTATACCATATTTCATAACTACTCGCGAACTTGGCAGTCAAAAATGCGAATTCTAATTTTCGGAACACGACTTTGTGCAAAGCTGGAACACATAATAATGAACGATCCTTTAACTCCATTTTCAATGCGTGAAGAACAAATGACGTTGGTTCAAACGTTTAAGTGCATCCAAGAACATTACCTTTAAATTCAAAGGGATTCAAATACGTCACCAATTGCAGGATTTGCTGTCGCCATAACACCATATCCCACTCGACCAAAAACTCGGGTAGCCAATCATCTACTGCTGGTAAACCGTGACCCAGTAATAACGAGATTTGAATTGCACGATCCAGCACAAATTCGTACTTGTGGTTATCACTACCATTATATTGGCTGAACTCTGCACATTAGCATAAAATAAAACAAAAATTACATTTTCCAGAATTTAAAATGTGCTGACCATGCATGGCTTGCAAAAATGTTAAGCTGAGTTGCAGCTTAATTGTTTAGTGTAGTAGGCCGACAACTTACTATGCTGCAGGACTATCCCTATATACGATTCAAAAAGTTCCAGCAGTTCATCATTTAGACAAAAAAGAGGTAACCGTTCAGGAACCAGTAAAGTCCAGAACACAACCTTCGGCCCGCAACATACCCGGCCAGAAACGACACTAAAATTATCATAACTCACTGAAATCACTTACGACGAACATATATATTGAACAACATATTAGAAATGGTTAAAATTATCACTCTTCAAGGTTATAGTTATCAAAAGCTGGGGCCAAGTCACTGAAATAGTTGTGATGATGGACAGTTTCAGGATCGTATTCATCTTTTCCTGGACCTGAAACCACCATTGATTCCTCTACTGGCACAACATTTGCTTCAAGCCCGTTTATTCTACGTTTGGCTTCATAAAGCAGTTTCCTGAGGCTCTCAAGTTCTTTCAATCTAGAGCTCGACTTCCCCCGAGCGGGATAAGCAAACACATCATCCGGAAGATAATCGGGTCTCAAGATTTTGTATTTCCTACAGATAATACCAAATGCTTCCGATGAGCAAAACTTAAGTTACGCAATCATGGAGTGTCAATTAAAAAACAATTTAACTCATCATGTAACTGACTTGAGTAAATTATGGAGAGCTCGTTTATGCTTCGGAGTACTAGTTTGCTTGTACTTCTCCAAAACCAGTGTTACATGAAATCGCTGGAAGTTCCCCTTGGTCGTAACCTTCTTCAAAAACACACATAAGGTTTCTAGCTGAAAACAACGTGCACCCCAGATGCAATTAGTTTATAGTATTAAATAAATAAAAATACGGATACAGTGGCTTATAAAATTGCTTCAAAGTGTACCAGATCCGCATGAGAGTTGAGGGTGAAAAGCGTAGAATACAAGTACTGGGAGTTGAAGCAATTCGAGTCCAATAAAGAGTACTCCACAAGACCTTTCAAAAATCCATATAATTAAATACACTTTAAGAAACTTAAGTTTCACACAAAACCTATGGGTAATCGCCCAAAATTAACAAATGAGTGACTTGACGTGCAAAAAATAAATGCACACAATACCATTCAAGTACTTGAGCATCATTGTCACGGTATGTTTCATTTTGGCGGAATCTGTATGCATGGATGACACGGTCCACAAGCACATCTTTTTCACAAAATCTCCCTTTATGTGAGTTTTAGGAATCAAAAGATAGATCATGCTACGTCTTTCAGCAGCAAAAATATGGTTCCCATTTGTGGCTACCACTCTCCAAAGCGTTTCGAGCTGATCATCATCAAATCCATTCTTCAAAGCTTCAATTCTTAAGGCATCGATTACTTGTTTCCAAACTAACCTTGTTCTCACACTCTTCTTCTTCGCTTCAATATCTGAATTTTAATAACGACTATACAACAAGTAATCTCTCAACTAATACAACGTAATGAATTAGAGGCATAAATATTAATTTTAGAAAACCATATTTACAACTAAACATTTAATTTACGTACAAAGTAACTTCAGACAGAAAAAGAAATCATACCTCCAACAGTGGCTACTACTTTTTCCCAAGCTTCCGTGAACTCAATAGGTGGGACCTCCTTAATCTTCCGCGGTTTTCGTTTTTGAGTGGCTTCCTCCTCATTCAATTCATCCTCTGAATGTTCCGGTGTGGTAAGACAGCTCGAATCACTACCCGACTCCGAGCTCATGGTAAATCCAGGTCCTGACCACAGAAATACTTTATCCCAATTTTAAAACTAAAGTCAATTCAGAATTCAGATTAACACTACTATTATCACCATCACTGTCAGAGATCAGAGGTTAATAATTCGGACGGTACTTTACAGCTTTGACTGCTCGCAACACTAAACCTACTGCAATGGGTTAACCGAGCGAACCTTGAGAATTTTCTCTTGACTGAACAAATTGGTGATGGTGACCATTGACACTGACATAAATGGCACCATTAGTTTTAACAAAACATGTCAGGATAACAAAATCCACATATATTATTTATCCGACTGCATCAGGGATTAGAAACTGATTTCAGCATACACGTATGTACATGTCTGTAGAAGAGTACACAGGCGAGGCGGGAACTATTACGCGCCCTTTTTTCGTACGTTGAAAACTGGAACATGTGTGTAAAGAAAAGTATGTGCTAGTCATCCAGCCCGCTTTGCGGCACGATCCCAAAAACGCCTTCCTCCCAACAACATAAGAAACAGGAAAAATAATTATCTTCAATCCTTAGTAAACTTAATGAAAAATAATTCCGGGTAAATATTAAGCCTAAAATTTTCCGAAAAATAGAAAACCGGCTTGGTAAAAATTTAAATTTATCGTTAAGCTTTGATCTTACAATTTCAATATAGAAATTGGAAGCAAAAGACTTCTAGGCAAGCAATAATTAATTCAGACAGGCAATAAAAACTTCCTGCTGTAATACCTCGAATTTTTTCAACCTCTATGTTTCATCAATCAAATTCTCATATTGACGCAAAAGAAACAATCATTTTCACGGAAGTAATAATAAACCAAACCGTCAAATTAACTTATTCAGCTGTAGTTTCTTCACGTTAGTTCACAGAGTTTCATTTTTTTCGAAATTACATTTCGATTAATTTTAATTTCTAAATTGACCTTATTCATTCCTCGCGTCTACGCTCGCGCTTGCAGGTCAAATAAAAAAATCAACCTAGCAAGAAATTCAAAAAAAATTATATAACCCCCCGAAGTATGAGAACCGAAGTAGTATCAACTCCCTTCCAGCTTCCCACCTGACAACCACCACAAAACGTACCGTAGTGATTCAATTCAATTCATGACTTTATTAACGAGATATTCCCGAATCTCCACAAAAATAGACTGTTCTCCCTTCAGTAACTCATAACGCCAGAAATTGCATGTATAAGTTGATTTACTTTTCCTAATATTATATTACGACTGTCCAATATCCATTCTGTAATATTTTCACGAATTTTCATTAAAGTTACGTTTTCAGATCGTTTTAATTAAACGGGTACAATGTTCCAAATTTTAGCTGCTTCAAAATATATTGATTTTCTAAATAATGTGGTGCGGTGATTGGGTAGTAATATTTTCTTGGTTCTGGAGGTTAAAAATTGAAAATTATTTCCAATCTCTTCAACTGTATTTAGGTTAACAGATTTGTATACAAAAGTTAAATAAAAGTATTCCAATCGCTTCCTTATGGAAAACATATTACAAAACTCTCGTTATTCAGGACAATGAATACGTATCCTATGGTAAATGATTTTATTAAATTTGTTATAAATATGAGGGCGGTAAAATGATGCGAGTAAATGATTTACTTTTGTTTGTAAGATATTGAGATTGTATTTCGATAGAAATCCCCAGATCGGAGGAGAGTAGTCTATATTCAAATGATATGAGTAACTGATTTATATGATATATAAATCAGTTAATTAGAATCTTAAAAGCGTGATTAGAGAGAAAACATGAGTAGATATGTTTTCAGCTCAAGGGCCAGAGTTACTGTGACTAAATAGTGCGAGGGATTAACGTTAAGTATCTAAGGTAATTTAGCGAGGCCCAAATTTACACGCTATGTGTTACTCAAGATTTTCTCCCGTTTTTAACTCAAACTCCGTAGAAAACAATATCAACGTTCGAAATAAGGTGTTCCACCCAAACAGGCTGAACTTAGCACGTAACAGATTTTCTGCAGTTGGGGCACTCCGGTTTTAATTTTCTCCACTAGTGTACACAGTGAGGACGAAGTCTGTTAATAACAGCCGTCTGTAATACATATGATCATGAAATGTGTTCAACCTGAATGAACACTTTATGGTATATGGAACTTCAAAATTCGTACTTCCATCAAGTTTTTGTACAACTCTTCTTTCCACACGAGGGTTTACGAATGTGTTGCTTCTAATACATTTTTAAGCTTCACAATCTCGTCTTTCATAGTATTCTTTAAACGTCCTTTGGCTTGAAACTTCTGCAGTTGTTGTATACGCTTCAGGAGTAGAGATTTAATGGTCCATAAACTTGGGGAGAGTACTATTGGTTTACGGGCACTTATTGCTAATAATATTGCAAAGGAAAGAGCCCAGTAGAGAGACGAGAGAAACAGAGAGTTGTCTACTCTTCTGTCTACCTTTCCTTGTACCTACTTATCTCTCTCTCTCTCTCTAAGTCGTCGGTGCAGGGAAACACATATAAACTTATAAATGCATTGTAGTTGTTGAGGAATGACTGGGTATTTGAGTTCAAAAACTATATAATAATTGCTTAAATATTGCTAAATATTTCAATTTTAGAAACCGTCAACACAATCATGGAGAGAATTCGTTTTAATTATCAATAGCATGATATTCACATCGATCAGTTCGAGTTGAATATCATCCTGTGAAATCCTGTAAAAATCCACAGTATAATTAAGAATATTTACAGGGTCATGCTCTAATTAAATTTGGAAACTGTATTTTTGCGTCAGCATACAAAAACGTCATTGGACAGACTCGATTCCGTACTTTCATTCTGTAACTTGCCAGAATAAAATTCTCAGCAATTTGTAAAATTCAGTTCCACAATTTACTGCTTTGTAACTAAATTGGAAACCTGGTCTGAATAATTTTGGAATCGTTATAAATTAGGCTAAAACGGTTTTATTACATATAGAGGTACTGGTCAAGAACGAACGTTTTTGTATAATATATGTTGTTTTTTTTGTATAAGTGAGACATTACCTTAATTAGTAGGGTTTATTCTAAGACTAAGCATTTTACATCTTTATGTTTACGCAGTTATTCAATTAAATTATGCTGAATTACATAACACCAAATTTTTTACAGATTTAATTTTGGACACACAACCTATAACTAGTTGTTTTGTATCAATAAGTCATAATAATTCATAATAATTGATGGATGTACACATATTTCACTTGCTTTTTTAGACGTTTCTGAGACGCATATAATAGCATATTTTGAAGACTAGCTGTCGTCCGCAAATTAACCGTTAATTTGACTGCGTACCCAGCGGAACGACGAACCAGGAATGACATTTAGCGAGTATCTTGGCAACAGAATTAAGTTAAGCGGGCATGATATGAGGGAATGTGTTTAAAATTATTACGTCGATCGTGCCAAACTGTTATGAAAGTTATAAAATTCAATAACCTCAGAGCATCACAACAATGCTTAGCTTCACAATTTGTTTTCAAAAATAATTATAGCGAAAACAATTTTGATCCCTATTTGTAGCATAAACTGGTTACCTATAACGCATATCATAACCCGTACCAGAATGTTTCTTGGTAAGTATTGGTTTATTTCACATTCATTATGCTTCCAACTACGGTGCACATAACGAGCATATGCCTACTGGCAACATATTCTAATTTCTGCATTTAATTGAACGCAGTGTAACGCGCCCTTCCACTTGCAAGTACTACAGGAGCTGCTGGTGTTGTGTAGGATTCTGGAAGCGCTTACTCAACAAATAAAAGTAATGGTGCAACCCTAAATGATGTGATTCACAATGTCAAACAATTGTAATTGTGCTGTAACAATGCTGTGGCAGGGAATTCGCAAAGAGTTGCATTATGACATGGTATTCAACTTTTCTCTAACATTAAGCGGGATTTTTGAATACATACACCATGGCATCTTTGAAAGAAACTTTTATACTAATGACATACCATGCCTAAAACTGAGGTTGAGTCTATATAATGTTATGATGTGATGTAAATGTTTGGGCTGTTTAATTTGCTGCATACTATTTACTGTTCCCAGTGTTCCCCATTCCCCTGGTCGGTATCTATTATTATGATACTGCATTATTTTTCCTTTGTATTAAAATTACGAAGGATTTAAAAAAAAATAATAATCAATTAATTTTTATTATACTTGCTAGTGCTATATTTGCGAGTGATAGGTATATATGAAGTTGGACTCCAGTAGCATGGTTTATTAATGACTTAAAGTAAAATTCGCAGTCGTAAGTCGTCGCATGTTTGAAAATACATCGTATTCCATTGAATCATGCTGAAAAGTGCGTTACATACATTGAACGTATCACTGAAGGTGTGATGAAATAAAAATTAAGTAAGAAATGTTGTTATTAATTTAAAAAGATTTTGTGTATGGGCTTTACATAGATCCAGGACTTCTTAAATTGATTGAGACTATTAAAGTATTTTAATGAAACACATTTCGAAATTTTTTTCCAGTCAAAGGTTGTTAGTCCTGGTAAAATGGCCCAGAAACCTGTGACCGTAATCCACTGGTTCCGGAAAGGGTTGCGTTTGCATGACAATCCAGCCTTGATTGCGGCGGTGGAGAAGTTACAGGCATTTCCATCGGCTCATCTCAGACCGATTTTCATCTTGGACACGAATTTACTACATAGCTATAGAGTAGGGGCTAATAGGTGGAGATTTTTGTTGGATTCTCTAGCAGATCTTGACAAAAGCCTAAGAGCACTGGGTACTCGACTGTATGTTCTCAGAGGCGATCCAATATCACAATTCAAATTTGCCTTCAAGAACTGGAACGTGAAGTTGATCACTTATGAGTCTGACACTGAGCCTTATTCGAAGAAGAGGGACGTTGAAGTTTTTAAGTTGGCGGAGGAGGCTGGTGTTGAAGTGAAATTTTTCTTTTCTCATACTCTGTATGAACCGAGTGTGTGAGTGAGACGAAACTTTTACTACAAAAATATTAATTGTAGATGTCGTTCTGGAGTTTATGGAGGGATACTCTTGAATTCTTTTTTAGATTGCTCCGTCAAAACAAAGCAGAAGCCCCGAAGACTTACCAAAAGTTTCTGGATGTTGTATCTAAAGCTGGAGAACCTCCTTCCTCAAAACTAGCCGTGACGGAGATCTACAAAAAAAATCCACCCAAGGATCCTGATAAAGAAAAGTACTTGCTACCCACTCTTCAAGAATTAAAAGTTGACGAATCTAAGTTAGGTCCTCATCTATACCCCGGAGGAGAAACAGAAGCACTTCGACGACTAGCACAAGTTATAGCAAGAAAGTCGTATATTTCAAATTTTGAAAAGCCTAACACCAGTCCGAATTCATTGGAACCCTCGACAACTGTTTTAAGTCCGTACTTAAAGTTTGGTTGTTTGAGTGCACGTTTGTTTTATGAGGAGCTAGTGAAAATAAAGCCGCAGAAATCCAAACCTCCTGTGAGTTTACTAGGGCAGCTTTATTGGAGGGAATTTTATTATTTGGTCGGGACCAAAACACCGAACTTTGATAAAATGGTTGGAAACACCATTTGCAAGCAGATTAATTGGGATGTCAATCCAGAATATCTAAAAGCTTGGTCAGAAGGGAAAACTGGTTACCCTTTCATTGATGCTATTATGACTCAGTTAAGAAGCGAAGGATGGATACATCACTTAGCTCGTCATGCAGTAGCATGTTTTCTTACTCGTGGTGACCTTTGGATATCTTGGGAGGAAGGGCAGCTCGTTTTTGAAGAGTTGTTACTTGACGCCGATGTTTACCTGAATGCTGGTAACTGGATGTGGCTAAGTGCCTCTGCATTTTTTCATCAATACTATCGGGTGTACAGTCCTATAGTTTTTGGAAAGAAAACTGATCCACATGGGAATTATATTCGGTAAGGGAAATTAAAGATAAAGGTTTGGAAGTACATTGCATTGTAAGTTTTAAGTTATTTTTGAAATTTGATTTTTACAATTTCTTTTAGAAAATATGTCCCAAAGCTGGCTAAGTATCCACCGGAATACATATATGAACCTTGGACAGCTCCTTTGTCAGTTCAAAAAGCAACTGGCTGCATGATTGGCACGGACTACCCTAAACCTATTGTGGATCATGCAAAAATTCACAAAATCAATCTTCAGAGAATGAATGCTGCTTATAAGAAATCTCCAACTCCGTCCCAGAAGGTTACTCCTAAATCCTCAAGGGCTGGCGCTGACGATGATGACGACTCTTCTGTTCCCTTTGCAAAGAAGTTTAGGAGTGAATTCTGTTAGAGTTTTCTCTACACTTTCATGGATGTGTGACTATAGCAACAATTTTAATCTATATGCTTCCGTCCAACTCCTTTAAACTTCAAGGATATTAATTTTGATTCCACAGAAGTACACTGATCAATCTGAGTGATTTCATACCAAAGAGTTTTTTGTTGAAATGTTAATTAGAGAGCGTTCTATTTACCGTTATGATATTTTAATGAGTTGTTGATGGATTTGATCTGATCAGTTTTATATTTTAATGTTTGCTGCCTTTTATGATAGTTGTTTATTCTCTGATGTGCTTACAATTAATTCAGCATATAGTATTTATTTGTCTTTCCATTCTAACTTCTTCATTTGGGCGAGATATTTTATATAAAGTGTGGATACTAAACTCTCGAATGGTTTGTGGCAAAAGATGTCGCTGGTTATTTCCTTTTCCGATTTTCTGTTCTATTGCTTTTTCTGGTTTAGCCAACAAATAAATTGTTATTAAATTCTGCATAATAATTAAAGTTCATCATAGATTGCGTTAATGAAATTTTGGAACTGAAAAAAACTAACTGGTTCTTCATCATTACCATCTTTATTTTCTCCTTTTTAATGACGATTTTAAATGTGTAACACTTACACACTCTGACAACATCATTCATTTCTGTAATTGAATGTCATCCCATATCATTCGCTATTTTAAGGATATATCTTTCAATACGGCATTGAAGAAATTTTTTAACAGCAGTAAAGAATAGATCATGTTCTTAGTCTTCATGTTCTAAATCTAGTTGAAGTTTGAAGTATTTATAATTTACCGTTTCGACATAGTTTCGCCTGGGGCACTGAAGTGGCAACTCTTGATTAAAGCATTCATTTAGACAGGGTGGTCAGTTTCGACTTGCTTTTATTGCATAGTGGACACTTAGAATACTGTAAACAAAATAGGAATGGAACTTACAGTGTAATTGCAAGATCACGTTCAGTCAAAAATCACTTTAACACCCCGTCACCCACGTAACGGAAATAGTCCTTGAAATGCAGCAGGAGTGAAGATATTTTGTCGTCTATACGTGTACATATTCAATATGCATCCTAAGGTATTTCAATATTTTAAGAAAATAGTTGCTTGCAAGGCGCGGTATTACTTTCCAGAATTACTTTCCAGGTATTACTTTACACAAAAGATTAGCGGTTACAGAAATGATCAGACTATGATTTCTACCTTGCGGATGTTAAACAATGAATCTCACATTCATATTAAGTGGGAAAAAATAACTGAGTGATGTGTTCGAATGAAAAACCAAATGTTATCCTAAATTTCCATGGAAAAAATGTTCGATTAGCAAACATTGAGATGCTTATCCGTCACTTAAAATTAGCTTTGATCACAGTGCAGAGAGTATGGTGATGAGGCGAGAAGGCGGGGCAGTCCTAGATTTTCGTTGGCTCTGGAAATGCAATAATGTTGAGGCATGTTTTATGGTTGGATGAGGATTTAGTATAAAAATAATATGTGTACATGCATAGTCCTTGAGTTTGGGAAGAGAGAGAATGGGCTGTGAAAATGCGGATTTTTAACTGCTGAAAAGGTCCATTTTGTGTTCAGCATTATTGGCATCCGGTTGAGAAGGTTTCAAATGCGATCATCTCCGAGGAAAGTCAATAAATCGCTCTGCTCCTCCTCGTGAATAGTCGAGGCGACGGCAATTCATTATCGAGAAATGAAGAACCGAGAAAGGATTCCATCCAACTGTCTTTCTTTCTTGGTGGAGGGCCAATTTGACGGCGATGGTACATTTGATGCGGGATGAAACGTCGAGGATTTCCTCAGCTCCGGTCCTATTAACTACCACTACTCAACTCTCTCATGCATACGTAGAGTTAGTAGTATGGGACAAGAGCCTCATAATAATGTGAGATGGAAACTAAAACATAGAAGAAGCTCCCATATACACATGCACATTACACATACAGGAGATATTAGGCCCTTGTTTTTTTTCTCTCTCTCTTTTGGGGGGAACGTTAACGTTGCGTTCCGTCGGAGTTAATACGAGCTCTATGTATGCATAACCAAGTTGGTTGTCTCGTCCGTGTGGGACTACCTAGTGTATAATTTCAAAAATAGGGTCGAATTAAAGTAGTAATTTATGTTTAGGAGAGAGTACCGGGGTGTTTTCCGAGACTTGCCGTTATAGCTCGGGAGATAGGCCATTAAGAGAGATATATTGGACTGTGTGTATGCATAAGAATGGCTCCACTAGTTAGGCTCTGCTGTGTAGTGACACTCTTCCATCACCATTTCGAACATTTCTATGCTAATATGCTCCTCTCCCCAAGAATATCCATTCTACTAAAAGTCTTCTCTCTCTCTCTCTCAGTCTCTCGGCTTATAGCCTTTGTCTCAATCTACATACTTGTTTGTTCTCTCCACCTATCACAAAATTTCCTCTCTCTCTCTCCTGCCATTTTATTCCTAGTTTTTTCTTTTCTCAAAAACATCCATAGTACCAAAGACTATCCTTAACAACACATATGCCACACAAAGGGAATTCCACAACCTTATCATATCTTCCTCTATCTTCCTTCATCAAACTTTCGGACCATTTGTCCAGCGCTTCAGTAGCTAAATATGTACACTTACGTATCTGTAGTACCTGCAAATACTTTCACTTCACCCCATCTATATGTATGTACAACTCTGGAGCTGGAGCGAACCCCCACTTCACAAGATTCCCCAGAACACCGCATCACTACCAAAAGCAACTCACCCTTTGCTAAACTAGCTGGAAGTTTTTGTTCTTCTTATTAAACTTATTACACAGAGCAATAAGAAAATAAAATGTTTTAAGGTGTTAAAAAATTACAAATCCAAAGCATTTTTATCGCATTGTACTGGTAGTTAATTATAGTAATTGGGATGGATGGGGGGCTGAGAGTGATTCAATTCATCACATGAACATGGTTTATAAAATGTGCCTTATTATTAGGATTATTGTTGCATAAAGCTAACGCTTCCAAAATATGAAGTTCCCGAGAGCCTATAGGGCACAGTCCTGGTTTATTTTTAGAACGAGGTTAGAGGAAAGGATTTTCATATGAACTTGATGGAAATCAAACAATTTGATCGTTTGAAGCAGTTGTAGTTTCTCTCTGCTTTGCAAAATCTCCCAACCCTTTGAATGTCACCTAACTGACCGTAAATTTATACATTTTGTAAATTCATGGCAGCTTTGGAAGTTTCTCCTCGTGATTTTGTCGTGAAACACAATATTCATGATGCTTCATTCACTAAACCTGCTTTAATTTAAGTGAACCTGAACGATCGCCGACCTCAATGCATCGTCGACTATAAATTTTAAGAACGAGAAACTTTTTAAAACTTCCCCCCTAAGGTTCGGCAATTTTTAACCCCTTTTTTAAAATTTAGCCCATGATATGTAAGAAACAATAGTTTCTGAAGAAGGAAAGTAATGAAGGGCCACTTCCTTGATTGGATGTTATTAGGGTTAGCTGACATAAGTCACTATATGTGTAGTAAGACTAATGATTTATTGTAACAAATAATATAATATGTATGTAGAGAGTGGAACACAGACATATGCAATAAACATAGAAGCACCATCATGAAAAGAAAAAAGTGAGGAGAAATCCAAAGGGAGGAATGGATAAGGGCCCATTTAAAATAAAAGTAAAGCTTTAAAACTGATGTAGTTATAGATGCGGAGTTTTAGGGAAAAAATAAGAGAGAAGAGGAGGAAGATATGGGGAGAGAGTGGAGGAAAATAGACGGAATAGGGCTAAAAGTGCGAAGGTAGTGTTTTGAGCCACTACATACAATCTCCCCACCAGCTAGAAGGGATGAACGATGTAGTACTTCTAAATTTTCTCCATTCTTTTATGACTTGCACGGCCCCCAACTCATTGCTGTTTACCTCCGCCTCCTGATTTATTCCAAGAGTCTTCTTCCTTGCCTCTCTCTCTCTCTCTCTCTCCCTCACTTGGATACATATGATTGTACATTGTGTGCATTAACATGGCACTATATGTACAAGGATTTCAGGAACCTTTGACGAAACTACTTCAAAACGCTAACTTCCCAATGAAGGAAATGCAAAAGAAGCTAACTTTTTAATTCTTCTCTGCAATTTTCACACACGACTTGAAGGAAATGTCTTTTAGGAGCGTACAAAAAAGAATTTTTTTCAACCTTAGAATTTAGATTGTCTTGAATACAATGGGCTACACGCATGTTATATATTATATAGCCTTATGGAAGAATTAGGATTTTTGGTGTATGTTTTATATGGGAATACTAGGCGAAGAAGTAGTAGTGGTGGTTTGAAGAAGAGCGAGTTTTCTCTCGATTTCCATCTCATGCTTTTGTTGTATCACTCAAAGTTATTGTATAGCTAATCATTCCCAAATACTGCCTTCCATTCTTTCTAGTGTGTATGTGTCTCTCTATGTGTTTGTTTGTGTGTGTGTGTGCTCTGAGCCTCTGCAATCCCAAACATCATTTTATTATTGCATCTCTCGCCATGCATTTCAACAATGACTGAGCTCTGAACATGTCTCCCTGTAAATGTTTATGTTGCCATGCTTCTAGATCAAATAGCTCCCAAAGATTGTTCTTTTGCCCATAACTAAGTAATGCATATGGAGCTTTTTTCCCTATTTATGCTCTCACTCAGATGGTGATGGTGTATAACTTATAATAAACATAGATCTGTATGAATCAACTGTTTCCAGATAAAAACTAATCGTAACGTCCCTATATCCCCCCTTGCTACTACTTTTCCCTCCGCTCGGAACGTCTTTTCTAATGTTATACACATATTTAGTTATATAACCCTTGGAATTTCTCATACAAACGAACTGCCTCTCCGTCAAGACAAGAAGTGTCAATTTAAATTCAAACAGACTTGTAACATATATAGTTACTGTCACAACTGGAGTTTTACTTGTTTCTACTTCCTATATTTCTAGAGCTTTTCTTCTTTACTCATTCCCATCATACTTTTTTATACCTACACAAATTATCATCTCAAATATGTACGTCTAGCAGAATGGTAGGGTTTTATTGCCGACGAAATTACAAGTTAAAAATTATAATCGAATCGGAGGAAATAAGATTGAACAGGTACAGTTTATTGCTCTGCCCATCCTAGTAAGACTCATATGTGGAAACATGTTATACAAATCCAGTAACAACTTCTATTGTTTATTTTTTTACTAGTGCTGTAAAATTGTTCCTTTTGGATTGTACTTTTTTCTGTCAATGTTTTTTGTAAACTAATAGAGAACTGTGTACTCAAAACACAAACTTACGAACCAAAACTCGGGTTTTATTTTAATTTCCGTGCAGATGGCAAAATGTTGACTCTTTGGTGCCGGATAGCAAAGTGGCTATATAATGACTCGAACTAGACTTAAGTGTCGTCTGTGTGCCCGGGTTCGAATCCCGGCGTGGTATATAGTCGGTGTTGAAGGAACAAAGGAGTTTTTTTCCACTGGGATTTTCTCCTGACCGCTCAGACATATGAACGCCTTTGCGAGTTTGTTGGCCACAGAAAGCCAAATTGCTCATAGATAAATAATTAGTAAAGGCTAAGATGATTGACAACTCTCACGACAGACTTCAAGGTTATGTGTATGTCGGGTGCCTATACTGGATGTTAGCTATGTATGTGTACAGGGGACATAGGTTGGCGACTGATAGCGAAGTGTGCTAAGTACTCGTTTACAAGTGTCTTCTGAGTCCCGGGTTCGAATACCGGAGTGGCGTCTAGTTCTTTATTAAAGGTAAGGGGTTTTTTTCCACTGGGGTTTTCCTCTGACCGCTTGGACATATGACCGCCAAGCGAGTTTACAATGATGGCCCCAGAAAGCCGGAGTTACTCATAGATAGGGTCAACCATTTAAACTTTGTAACGCGAATTAATGAATAAAGACTTAAGATGGTTGACAACTCTGTAAGACCTTAGGGTATGCACCGGAGTATAAACCCACGTATAGGGGACATAGCCTTAAGGCTTGGCCAGTATATGGGACTATACTATAGCCTTACATGCCATGTATCGACCTGAATAGATTTTATTTTATTTTTTATTATACTATAGCCTTACCTTGATGCTGGTTGCTAGAGACTTAGGCAAGATGTGGTGGGCTCTGAGTCTGGATATGAACTCCTGGTTTATTATATTCTCATACTCACACACATTACACATTACGCGCATGCGTACTATGCCTTTACAAGACCTTAACAGTTATAGGTTGTAGTTTAAGACCCAATGTTTATTTATTTATTTTTATTTACTGTTTCAGACTGAGCTCTGAAAAATAACAAATACAAATATTTAAATTCTACAAATCGATTCAGTTTTTTCTGAGCCATCCTTGTTAAGCTCAATAATTTCTCCCATGTTAAGTCCAGTGCTTCCCCCAATGTTAAGTTCCGGCTAGGTTAGGTTCAATGTCGCACCATCTTCTATGTTTAGCTCACTACATTGCACTATGTAAAGTCCAGTGCATCCTCATACGTTAAGTTCCATGTTATGAAATAGGATTTTTAGGTTTGGACTACTATCTTACTCGATTACAATTTTGTGTAATTAGCCGCTGCATGCTTCCATTGCATGAATTTTTAACTTGTATATGAGAATTATTGGATTATGTTTTTTATTATAAATTACATTTATTATAAATTATTTTTTTAAATCTACAATTATATAGGACATTTAGGATTTTTATGCGTAATATATATTCCTATATAATTTTATCACTGAGATAAATAAATAATCAATTTGGATTCTGCGTGTCATTTTTCCCCTCGCCATAACAACCAAAATGATTTTGGTTGTTATCTGATGCTACCCGGGTTAATTTTGAGGTTTATATGTAGCTAAACCACAGGTATTATTTGTCCACAGATTTCAAACGAACTCTTATTATGTTTACTGAAAAGATCCACCCGGGACCTACACGTGTTTAGATGGGGTGCTACGATTGAACGGCGCTACGCGGAGGAAAAGTAAACCGGTTTTTTAATGTTTGCCACATGCATTCTGCAATATTTCGAAAAACGATGCTCATCGCCTTGTCGGGCAAGTGGCACCAGCTTGAGAATGTGTATCACATTGTATTCATCCAGTTTCATGCATCTTTAGGATTGGACTATTTCTATTTTAATAGATTCGCATTTTGTGTTTTAAGCCACTGCATGCTTACGTTGCATGGATATTCTTATAATTTTTAACTTCACTGTAAATGGACAAGTGTTTGGCCTATACTACCAGGGCACATTATGGCAAGTAATGGCTGGACTTGGGGTCCCCAACGGACACCCCAACAACCCTGGTACTGGCCCAGTTAACCGTAACTAATTCACTCTTTTATTTTCTTTCTTTTTCAGGCTCATTCTCCTACATTCCAATTCAATGTGACTAAATGTATAAACTACTAGATTTTCAAATTTCTTGATTTTTTTAAAAGGAGAACAGCCCGGTATTGAAGCATACACTTTAAACTCCACTTTCGTGCCAGTGCCAGGCAGCTCCAGCCCCCTAACCGGGTTTCCCGAATCATCTGCAGGCCCGAGAACGGTACCCCGGCGTAATTGACCACCTAGATTTCCACCTGTAACACCAAATTCAAGAGAGGTTCAAGATCTACAGATGGGATTATATTTATTGTCTGTCATATTATAGTTTTGATAAAAGTTAGATTATTTGAAGTTTATTAAAATGATAAAAACTAAGTGTATATGTTTACAGATAAATCAATTGAAATCTTCACCGTAAATTATTTTCTGGCATGACATGTAATCAAATGGATTAATTAACCCATTACAATCCACGAAATAAATACATTCGTTAGTGCAAACTGAAAATCATTTAAGTCATATAATATTTAATAATATTAATTAAAAAAAATAATTAATAATTAATAATTAATTTAATAATTAATTTAATATTTAATATTTTATTCAAGGAGACTACGTTATTGCTACTCGATAGACACGAAAAACGTACAATCCAATGAAGAACCCGGAACTAATTACTAATTGTAGTGTTGACTAATCAGACCGCAGGATATACTGCATAGCTGAGAACTTGGTTCACGTAGGGATTTACGCCATTTATGTAGTTTTGTATACGTGAGCTATTAAAAGTATAGGGATGCAAAGGTTTGGCTTGTTTTTGTGTCAATCCCGCACCCCCGAGCTCTAAAGGGTGAACACATAAAAGCATATACACTTCAACCTGTGGGCACATAAATTGAGTAGTTACATCCGGCATGAGTAACTATGTTATTAAGCAAAAACTAAACGTTAGTGTTCTGCGTTTCTCCTCAAATGTTTGTATAAACCCTTGCATGGGGGATTGAGGAAGTATATAAACAAAATGTACGCGGTATTCAAATTTTGTCTAAATAGACATCAACAGACATATTCTGATAATTTACATCTTGCATCTAAGCTAGTTGAAAAATTTAACCTGGGGCTGGGAATCGAACACAGTCACCCACTTTCCGGGCAGGTTTATCCGGACCCACCCAGGCCATCTTTTAACTAGCTGCAATTTTTTGTGCCTAATAGCGAGTTGCTCGTATAGGTACATGTGAGTAAAGGAAGAATGAGCGAGTGAGAGTTGTTATTATAGTGGGTATAAGAAAGGAATAAAGTAAAATTTCTTTATAACTGAATCGCAAGGGACCGTGAAAATCTGTCCGGTATAAAGATTATCCGGTACATGCTTATAACGGACTAATTCCGTTATAAGGTAAAAAATCACATTTTGCTTGAAACATCGTTTAAATATAATATAAAAATTTATTAATATTGCATAAAAATATGCAAATAAATGATTTCAAATAATAAATGCTTATATTGCTTATTGCATGATATTTATATTATGAAACCTCGTTTGACTCAAGTAAATAATTTGTTACTGGGTGACTCGGGATAAACCTGCCCGGGAAGTGGGTGACTGGGCTCGATTCCCAGCCCCAGGTTTAGTTTTTCAACTAGCTGCAAGCTGCAAGTAAAAATTAAATTTATTTACTTGAGTCACACGAGGTTTCATGAGCGCCATGCGCCGCCTCGTGTATAATTCAAATACCAATTTGCAATGAGTCGATCTAAATGTTGAGAGCAATATGTCCTTTCCTGTATCTACTATAAATCGCGACAAGCTCCATTAGCGTAGCGGCAATGGACTCGGGTTTACTTGAGGGTCGTCTGAGTCATACTCGGGTTCGAATCCCGGGAGTGGTATGTAATTTGGCTCAAGGAAAGGGGTTTTTTCC
>JAQFXU010001501.1:0-28479 GCA_034693705.1 Spatulosminthurus flaviceps | reverse complement strand
GATGCGACTTCTTCATAATTAATGCACATGGTCGCAAGATTTCATCTCATCCTCATCAAGAAGAGATTCCCATCCGCTTCGCGGATGGCTTACTGTCTAGTACGTAAAAAGTTGCGCTAACTGTCTAATATGTAATGCTTTACTTATAGTAATGAATTTGCCACAAACGTTTTGCGCTTGATTTTTCTAAAGAGCCAACGGTCTAGAAAAAGTTGTTTGCAACACTGAGGCACTGATTTTAACGTAATTTTATGTTAGATCATTCAAGCGACCCCAATTTGCTCTTTCCATTATTTCCACTCGCATTTCTGTTCCTGAATCTAGATCAGAAACACCCTAAAGTTATGTTTGAAACAAAAACAAAAAATACTACTTGCATTTGCATCCAGCAAATATGGGTAGCTAATTTATTATCAGCTCAATACGGATGAATGTAATCTTTTGGGGAAAGAATTCATTTCTTAGGACATAAAGACAGGGAAGTAATGAGTCAGAATTCTAATGATTTTTTGCCTTGCATAATTTTCCTTTCAGCCTCAGTACTGTGATGTGAGCAAAATTATCATTATCCGAATTGCGACGTTTGCAGTGACGAGTATATATTATTGAACTGCATTTTAGCGCTGGACTGGTAATGTGGTAATGACAATTTATCTATAAATATATGTTACGCATTTGAAATCCTGTTCATCCGGAGGTTTGTATGGTATTTCCACGGGTTTTTGTATAATATCCTTCTACATATTGAAAACATTGAATTGGAAAGATGATGTTCCGTACAAGCGCGGAATTCGTATCTCCTTGTTTTTTTGAGATTTGTAATTACGGTGTTTTGCCTATAAAGAGCATGATAAATGGTAACATTAAAACTGCTGAATTATTGTGCAGATAGTGCAGAATTAAGGAGGAAATCCTTATCTGTTGGTAAATAATTATTGTACAAAATAATTCAGCATAATATAATTACTTAAGTTGGTAAATCATAATTTAGTACAACGACATGTGTCGTTACACCATTATAAGTTGCACCTTGAAGCCTTGAATCATTAATGTGACTGTAATTTCTAATCTTCTGTTGTCTGTTTCAGGTAATCATGCGTATGCATAAAAAATACTTAATCGGAAGCATTTTTGATGATATGGAAACATTTGTCTGTTATATAGCCCAGCTTAAGAAAAAAATTGTGTTGATTATTACATTATTATTTTTTGTTGACAAAATAATGCCTTGATGAGCATGTCTTGTAAAATAATAAATAATTTATTTTATCCAATTTCCGTTTGCTTAACTCTTAAGTTTAAACGTTTAGATTTAGACGTAACCCATTATGGTTTAAGCGATAGCCTGTGAAATATTATGTCGAGGCCGAGACGTGTGGGATGTTTTTGTTTTGCTCTTATGTAATGTCAGCATGGAGACATTGACAGAAGGAAAGTAGGAATTCGTTGCAGGAATTTTTATTTTCTATTGATTTAATTTTGATACAGTCGAGTGTCGAGTCGAGATCGAAGACGAAGACCGGCAAAGCCGAAAGTATTGAAATATAAGTGAATCTGCGTAGGCTGAAGTAAATGAATTTGCAGTATATTGTTGGAGAAGTAAATAATTATTAATCAATAAATTATTGAATAATGGAAAAAGGTGTCCGATTGTCAAGGTCGCGGTCCAGGGCGATGTCATCAGGGAAAAAGTCAACGTCGGAAAACCCATCGAATTTGGTGAGCGTTGATTTTGAGGTGTTTGGAAAAGTTCAAGGTGGGTAAGGATGAATAATTGATGACATTACAAATTAGGGGATCGTATTGATCGTAAGTTGTCAGAATTGGGATTTTAACTGTTGGCTCTTGATTTATTCCAGGGGTCTTCTTCCGGAAGGTAAGATGTAGTTTAGAGATTGCGGTACATTTGGAAGATCTCACGAGCAATTATTGAGTAAGATGTATTGATTCTGTTGGGCCTAAATCTGGAAATTTGTATTTGTAGTATACCAAAGCTAAGGGTTCGCAGCTGAATCTTCGAGGTTGGTGTGAGAACACGGAGAGAGGAACAGTTGTGGGACAGCTTGAAGGGACCCCGGAAAAAGTCGCTGAAATGTACGGGAGTAGTAACATAGCAAAAATAAGCTGTTTTTCGTGGTTGTTTCTTATTTCAATCGATGAGTTATTTACCTGGTTATGATTCTCAATTATTATTTATGTAATAGGAAGAACTGGCTGAAGACGGAAGGAAGTCCGAAATCCCGTATTTCTCACTGTGTCTTTAGCAATGAACAGAATATCAACAAGTATAATTTTAACGACTTTAATATCAGAAAGTGAACAGTTTTTAAGAATGTGACAGTGCATATTGGAATTTGGAATTCGTAAGTGCAGAATCCTTAATAAATGTGTGCATGGAAAGATGTGAAACTTTAGAGTAAATTATCTAGTTTTTATTTACAATCAACTTACTTTCAATTTTTACAGAAGAGCATTCAATTTTACTTAGCTACAATACAATCGAAAATTTAGCGTAGTTTAATACACTCAGTTACGAAGTTAAAAAATAAATATTATTGCTAATAATTTATATCTTGGAGTAACAATTGATTTATAATAATAAATATAGTACGTTCGAGATAAAATATCAGTGCTCCTGAATTAGCTACATCCACTTAAATATGCTGTTCTCACTCTTGCTGTCATTTAAACTATCGAAGGATCTATCTATTTTTATCATTTTCTTTGGCTGGTTTTTGGTTGAAACTCGTGTGCACTTTCCCTTAGTTTTCTCGGGGTCAGTTGGAGGAGTAACCATTGCAAAAACAAAGCCTTTACCTTTTGCTTTATTCATAGTGTCATGTATGCGAGACATTTCAGCAATTCTGGATAAAGTACTTTCACGTTGAAGGAACGAACCCTTCCTTTCCAAAGCGGTTCCGGGTGATTTTGCTGTTGATATTACAGTTGTTTCTGTTACTGACATACTTTTACTCATCTTTTTTAACGTTTTCTTTCCTAACTTCAGAAATTGGCTTTCTTCAAGGAGCTTTTGTGACGTCTCCTCAAATTCGGCATCTTCATTTACATTTTGGGAATTTTCTTTCATCCATTTAATTTTCTCAAGTTTTTCTTGGCGCCATTTAATTTCGAATTCATCTTCAATAGCGCCACCCCCACACTCTTCCATTCTGGTCCCCTCAAAAGTCATGTCGTCTGAAATTGTACGGTCATTCAAGAACAAATAGCAATTACGAAAGGACATTTATGTGTAGAAATATGTTATAGCATCGATTACATACCCAGATTCTTCCAGCGAAATTTCCGTTCTCTTCCTTTGCCATCGGTGTGAAGATCGCCGTCTTCGAGGTAAACATTTTGGAGGTAGTTAATTTCCCGTTGATCATCGTCTAGAAGTTGTTTTAAATGAGCCCTTCCGACTTGATCACGCAATTTATCTTCGTCTATTTCATCTGCGTCGCCAAGTTCGTCTTCGTAATCATCTAGTCCCCGTTCGTCCTCATCTGCTGAACCAATCTCACTTCCGGAGAGCTCAGCTTCAGCATCAACAAATTCTTTACGAATTTTCCCAGTTTTTGATCTTATTGGGGCAAATTTGGGACGTTGTATTTCCTCTTCATTTTCGTCGTACTCTTTTTCAGACTCAGCCTGCTGACTTCCGACGGAAGCTTGATCAACAATATCATCAGCATCATCTTCTGGTTCACTTAGGACTTTGTTTTCAGCTTCAGGGTTACTTTCGTCACCGCTTTCATCATCTATTTAATTTAATTTGATCAAGAATAAGTACAATTTACTTATAGAACAAGCTTAAAACCGTCAATACAATTTGATTACCTGAAAAATGCAATCTGCGTTTTCGCTTGCGCTGAATTTTCATGCCAACGACGCTGGCATCGTCATCTTCATCGTCACCATCAATTTCGGCATTGTTGCTTATTAAATGGTCTTGCGGTTCACCAGCGTTGTAATTCGATCTAGTGAACTTTAGCCTCACTTTGTCACCCGTTTTAGGGGTTTCGTTTACAATCCGCAACTGCAATTTGTTCACTTCTTTATCGGCTGTTGAGGCTAAAGGTGTTCCTTCCACGCTGTGTAATTTGCTGACTAATTCTTTTGCTGCTGAATCTGAAGGTGTCCCTTCAAAGCTATTTCCAACTTCTTGGCTGCTGAACTGGAATGCATCGAACTCCTGGGACTCTGCAGGTGTTTTCGGTTGCTGAGATGGAAATTTGGCAGAACAAATAGCTTCAAGATCATCATCGCTGATTGGAGAAGGTGCACGATTACTACCAACTAATTTAGCTACTTCAGCTGGAAGTTCAGGTCGTGATGATACTTCGTTATCATCTTTCAAGTCCTCATAATATGCCTCCAAGGCAGCGTCGGAGTTTAACCTGGGTATCATAGGTGAGACGTGGCTTCCGGGGTGGCGAACAGCATTTGATGGATTATAACTAGTAATGGAATTCCAAGGACCAATAGGACTCGAGAAATGATTAAGAATGGAAGCGGATATTTTCGGGGTTGTGTTGGGATCCAAAAATGCGCGAATGGGATTTTCATAAGAAGTTTGTGATTGGGAGCCTTTCTCGGACTCTAGCTGACTTGCAGCTTCACTGAACATGTCCTGACTTGCACAACCTTCCGACTGTGTCTGGAACAGTTTTTGACTTTCTTCGTCAACCACAAACCCTTTAGAACTGTTGAAATCAGATGATACAGATTTTTTATTTGTTCCTATTTCTTGGGATTCGTCATCGTCGTCAGAAATCGGACGATCGTCTATGAAAGATATGTCGTCCTCATTAGCTTTATCAATTTTATCTTCATCTTCATCCCCACTTCTTTCTTGTCCTGATTCATCAGCTTCGTCTTCTAGAAAAACCAGCCTTTTTCTCGGCTTCTTCCTTTTGGGATCGCTAGAGTCCAGCAACGTTTCCACGTCTTCTGCATCTTCATCAATTACATCATCATCAGAGTCATTATTCCCTTCTGCATCCCCATCGGACTCGTCATTTTCTGATTCCTCGCTCATGTCATCATCCAATAGAATTTCCTCCTCTTCTGCCTCTTCACCTTTGCTATCCAAATCCTTCTCTTCCGAATACATGGCATGCATCTTTAATTTTTCTTCATAAGCCTTGGCTCGATTTGCTCGAATGTCGGATAATAATTTGGCCTTCAGGCGAGCCATCTTCACACCGGGACCAGGTGCTTGTGGAGAAGTTGAATCTTCAATTTCTTCATCATCGATAACCTTTACATATTCTGCTTCATCAACTTGCACATGTGGAATACCTTCTGAGTCTTCTTCTTTCTTCGTAATACTACAAAAGAATCATGTCCTTACTAAAATTCCTATTCATGAAAATCAATGCTATACTTGAATCAATGCTTTACTGTATTTTGTAGTGCTCCTCCTTCGGTGGTTTATGGACGGCTGTATGAATCATGAACCTGTTCATCAATTCTTCAATTCCCTTCTTTTTTGTTTCATTCTTAGACTTGAAGTCCTCGTCAAAATCAATCACAGCTTTCGAAGACGGTCGGATGATAGGTTTTTGTTTTAAAATATTCCCAGGAAGGGATCTCAGCAGCTCCTCCTTGGTCCTCCTCCGTGGCTTCGCGCTACTCAACTCATCTTCTTTCGTTTTATTTTGGGCATCTATCTTTGCTTGCTTCTCCTGCTCTTCCAAGTATGCGTTTAGCTGTGCCTCTTTTTCTTCAAACGTTAATTCTCTCAAAGCTAGTTCTCCATCAACTAAGGAATTCACCGATCCCGACGGTTCCTTCGCATCATTTTCAATAATATCATTACTAACCTCGGTCACATTTTTACTTGCAGGATCTTCCCCAACTAATCCCACGTCAGCCTTGGATCCATCTACATCTGCAAGTGCAAAAAGTAGTTTTGTCCATACAATTAATAATAATAATATATTGTATATTAAAAAAACACATTCCGTTTTAAAGGCTTATTTCCATTTGAAGTTACCCTTTCATCAATACCTGCAAGACAGTCATGACTATTTTCAAGATTTGTTATTCTTACCCATATCTTTTTCTGTAGAAACAAACTCAGCTGCATTTGCTTCCATTATAGAATTTCTTAACTATTTCAGGTTCTCCTTGTTGCCGTAAAATGAATTGAAAAATAAGACACTAATGTGCATAAAGCTAATAATTAGCTTTCGTTCTGAACCTGAAGCTCGCAAAAGTCATAGACCTCGGCTGAGAGCAGATAGAAGCTCTTAGCATTCAGATCGCTTAAAACACTAAAATCGAAAAATTCAGCAACTCAGTTTCCAGAATTCACAGCTTTAAAGGCACAATGCATACTAGCGACTTTCTTCTTGTAGATGTTGTGCCCTGTGCCCTAAAAGTAACAATATACAATGCTGCAACTTTTTAGGGACAAATACAATAACACAAACACTATATGCGGTTCATCTGTTGGAAAGTGGATGTACATACTTTTACAATGTAATGGAGAGTGCAATACCGCCCAAATACAAGATTCGCGGTTGTGTGCCAAGGTTGAAGACTGAAGAGACAATGCTACGATGCCGCAGGCTCATGTGCACTAATGTGAAGCGTGACAGCAAAGTCCTGGCACCTCAAACACCGTAAATAAAGGTTTTTAGTTTATAAAATGCGAATGCGAAGAAATATATTGGAATAACAGGAAATAATAATGTTTACAATTTACTTAAATTTTTGTAAACAGTTTCGAAAGTACTGTGTTCTTTTAATTTTAATGCGTTTCTTATGCACCCGAGGTTAATTACTGTGTGTCAGTGATAATATGTATACATGTTCATGATATAATATAAAAGGTAATGCACATGGTTTTTCATTTCACTGGAAGGCCACACTGGCCACAGAGTAGAATTGAAGATTGTAAGGATGTGTGGTATGGTGCATTCGGTGAGTAAATAAATAATACACTGAGCATATAAGGTGAGGCTGTTGTTTCAACGGGGTTACAGGTGCCGGCTGAGGTATTGTCAAGTGAAACAATCATTCAGGGTCTTTAATTTTTATTTCCTGAAACCAGAGTACGACAATATGGCATTTAGTTTTTCAAAATGCGGAAGGGTAGAAGTAAGCACTTTTTCGTGTAGTTTACAGTACATAGACTTACCAAAGTACAGACCGGGCAATCCACGGTATTTGGCTTCATTACGTGGTTAGTCATCTCATTCAAGTAGAGTTCATGGATACATTTATTATGAAAGAATGAACGGCACTGACAGATCGTTTCTGGAACTTCACCCTCTAATTCATACATGTAGCAAATCACACATGTAATGTTTTCCGTACTTTCCAACTCCTTTTCTGGGAAGTTTAAGGATAAGATGGACTGCATATTCTCCGCGATAGAATAATTGGAGTTCCATTTCTGTAGGATACACATATTTTTGTAAATATAACAACACCCAGCATTATGTGCATGTCTTTGAAAATTATAATGCGAACAATAATTTAATTAATAACAAGTAAAACGAACAGCATACCTTGCAATTCTTGGTGAAATTTGATTCAAAAGCTTCTACAACTTCCTCGGGGCCATAAAATTGGACTAAGGGAAGACTCCTTGGGCTGATTGGGTTAACAACAAAGTGCAATATAATTTGTTCGTCAATTACAATTCTACGGTGACAGTGTTTTCGATTCGGTTTTGCTGGGTCCAAGACCTGTACTCCTCCATCTAGTTCATCCATTTCTGTCCAAAACGAGTCGTATTTTTCCAGAAGTTTAGAGAAGTAAATGCAGGCTGCAGATATTTTCTGTATAAAAATTTGCCATGCATTTTCACACCATGGTTTTATATCAATTTCATTATCATAGGAAACAGCACTAAAATAAAGCGTACAGTAGGCCAAACTAATTCTTCTGGCGCTGCTGGAAGGTCATACTTAACCAAAACATCCTTATTAGGGTAACCGAGGGGAACAGAAAACTCAATAACATGAATTCTCCCAGACGGGTCCTCCTTGTTAACATGAATTTCTTGAAGGTCGTCAGACATGAAGGAAATCTGAAATAAGGGTAAAATCTACTTAGTAAGCGTAATCTTCGAGAAATATTCAGATACTTTCCCAGTAGTAATGGCACTGAAAACTTAAAAAATAAACTCACATTTTCAAGCCCCACTGATTCTACATCACTTATCACACTCAGGTACACATCTGGACTCCAGGTCTGAACGTTTTTAACCATCTTTGAGCCACCACTTATGGCTTTTTCAACCTACAAAGAAACATTTTGATTCGCTATAATATATTTTTTGATATCGCTACTTAAAGGTAATTTTATTCTAATCAACTCGTTAACCCCACGAAGGGATACAATTCGATACACAATTCCTTATTCAGCAATATTCGTCGGATATGAGATATGATATATATCCACCTAGTAACAATTTAAAATTAAATACACGCAGTATAAGGTAAGTACTGATAATAATTTACCAAGACCGAAAATGCTTCCAGAAATTCCAATAACAAAGGGTCCTTACTGATGATCTATAAATTAATTCACAAAACATGTATGTACAACTGCCTTAAAGACACACATGATTTTTTATGCCCATCGATAAAAAAATTGTGAATTTATAGATATTTCTCATGTTGTATAACAACCGACCCAGCTTTAAACATTATACCTTGTCCGCACTATTTTTAATATTCAGCTGAGACATCAGTGATGAAGTAAATTTATCACCACTAACCCTTCCTTCCTTCATTCTCGGGTAGTTCGGTACATCAATACAGAGCCTAAGGAAGGTGTTCTAAAAAGAAATAATACATGACATGAAAATAAATTATTATTTTTTAAAAGACTAAAATTCTATACATTAAATATTAACTATAGGTAAATAGTATACACTTACTTGAACTTTAATGAAACCCACCCACTGGGTCCTATTATTCCAAAAGGTCAGGAGTGGATACGCTTTGTGAATGCTCAGCTCCATTAAATCGCAATTTAATTTATAGTTCCATTTCATCCACAAAAATAATACAGTAAACAGTGCTAAATAATAATTATTTCATACCTACAGATCTACATTCAGTAATTATTTCAAGTACCCATATTCATGAAATGATGAAATTATACACTACCGTGGATTTACATTTCCACACCAAGGACCACAATACCCGCAAAGGTCCAGAGCCTCCCGAAGTCCCGAGAGTCCAGTCTTAAATTTTCAGTTATTAAAATAGTCAACAGCAAATAATATGCCACAAAATATTTCACTTAATATTTATTGCAGGTTGCACGGTTGCAATTTGCAACTGCAAGTTGCAGCAGGCTGTAGCAGCAGCAAGCAGCATATATGCCGTAAAAATCATTCGCGCCTTGTCCTTGGTGTCCTTGCACTTGCTTGTATTTCCTTTGTGCATATACACAGTAAATCTTGTGAATGGATTTTTTTCTCTAATTTATAGTGGACTGGTATCATATCCAACAAACGTTGAATGTGATTTACTATACTTTTAGGAACTATACTATGTAAAGGATTGAGTGCTTATGTACTATATTGAATGCACTTATGTACTGAAGAATAAATGGAAATTAATTTTATTTCATTAAATTGTAGTGAGCAACATCGTAGATTTTATAAAATGTCAGTTTCCTTTGCCCGCTTGCATCCTTCGGGCCGACTGAGAAGGTGGTGACACAGGTATTTAGAGGAGGTTGGTCAAAATACTCACTACTTAATGTCATATTCTTCGGTTCATTTTCATCCTTTAAGCCCACGGAGACAATTGGACAATTCTCTTTAGAAATGGGGTCAGTTTTCTCTTTCATACCGTCTACTAACTCGAAGCATTTTGAACTGCCGATGAGGTAGTCAAAAAAGCAACCAATCCACCAAGCATGGGAAACCACTAAAATATTCTCTTCAGCGGTACCTCCGGTTGAGTCAGCAAGGTCACAGAATTGCTTTTAAAAAAGAAAATAAAATATAATAATTATTTTGGATACATAAACATAAAATAGGGAACTTGGAGGCCAAAGGAAGTATACCCGGAAAAAATCTGCCGTCCGGAATCTGCAGTGCTCATAAGACTCCGAACCCGGGGCTTCCACGGTGTGTATACGATAAATAGGCAGCCCTAAGGTTTTAAGCCTATCCTCAATGAGTTTTCCATCCTTTTTTTCCCACTTGTTGCCAATGTACTTCAAGTAAAATTAAAATTATTGACGTGGGAAATCTACGGACGGTGGAGATTTTCGCACTTTTTATTAATTTACAAGTTTCTGTGATTTGTGGATTTTTATTCTTACACGCTCCCGAAGCAGGGGTTCGATGGTGATTGATGGAACTTGTTTTGTATTTAGGGAAATAATGTTCTTCAGTGTGTCCATGGCTCTTTTGTAGTCACTCACGTATATTTTTGTGAAAGTCTCATCCTTCATTTTTTCACCTAAAGCTCGGGCCTGAAATTACAATTTTTTAGAAGCTTGTCTGGTATTTATATAATTTTGATAGTATTTAAAATCTACCATGCAAATCCCTCTGGTGGTCAGTTCACCCCCATCTCCTGTGTGAATTATGTTTCCAACATTACTGGTAGTTTCTCCGCTGGAGTACAAAATATGCAAATCAGTATGTGAAACATGGACCGAAGTTATACATTATATGTAATTATCGGGACTGTAAACATAGAACTTACTGCCTTACGATGGTCAGCCGTAGCATTTTTATTCTTTGACGACCCTATTATGAAATAAGTTTGGGTTCAATAAGTCGGACAAAGGGACTGGTGAAGTTACTCTTGGGGGATTGAGCGAGAGATTAAAGACAATGAAATTAACGATTAAAGTATTTACATATTGACTCATTTATTGAATCCCACATCCCACGAAGGAAGATGAATCATCTTAGATGATGTTTACCATAAATCATAATGTAGAAAAAATATCTTAAGCACAACCTGGAAAAGTTACTCCTGAATTTGGAATCGACCGTCGAATTATATGATCACTTAGAATTTTGCAATGTCATTTCTAAATCCCTAAACTACCACGGGTTGTGCATCGATCGTTGTCTATTTCATTTTTTCAGAAGTCTCAATATTTTAAAACGATGCCAACCAATTGCTAACAATCAATAATTATTAAGGTCTTAATTTACACGAATACAATAATTTCAGTGCTGTGCCCCAACGTTGCACCTTCAACTTAATTGTTTTGTAATTTAACGGCGCACCTGTTCATTTAATAGGTTTGTATTTACGTGTGTAGTTACGTATGTAGACGCACATGTAGTTCCGAACGTGGAGTTCTTATTGTTAGTTGTAAAGAACAAGCGGCTAGGTTGAGGCAGCAGCCCTTTTGTGGCAGTTTTCAGAAGTGAGTATGACATATTGACAATATATTATGACTTCGACAAGTTTTTCGCATTATGTTCATAGTGCAGTGCCAGGGCTCGTCCGCAATAATGGCTTGTATTTATTTTGTAAAAAAAATCTAAATAGCTTATAGAATCAATAATAATTTTTTTAAAAACGATAATATTTTTGCATGGCATAATATGGCTTCGGCTAACAATAAGACTCACACTGCCAGTTTCAGTCAATGATATACAAAGATTGCTATCTCACTATTTGGGTATGTAGTACACAAAAAAACTTTCATCCTATCCTAAGTGGAGTGCGTTGCCACTGAAAAATTTTTTGAATTATTTAGCATTTATTAACCCTTTCTTATTACTTCAAAAATCCACTGTATTGTTGTCCCAGGAATGTTACCCTTTTGGGAAGTATGAGTAAACATTGCACATGTATACAGATTTTCATAGGATTTCAAGGAACAGCTAACAGGAACAAAACAGTTGGGATACGTCTGGAGACTCTCATCAGCTATGTAATTGCAAGCAAATGCTTGAGCTCTATAAAATCGAAATCTATAAACTTCATGAATCCAGAGAGTACAGCACTTGTCAAAATTTTTCTACCGCATATTTACCTTCGTCAGTATTTCATTTCTCGATTAGGTCAATTTTTTCGCATCATGCTGATTGCGTGGTTAATAAGTTAACCCCTTTAAAACTTAAAAGTAATTGTTACACAAACTGTTGTGAGCTAATTTTCTAAATTCAAATCCTTTTAATAGCAGCCATAGATACGATACAACTATATATTGCCTTCATTCAACTATTTTGTCCAGTTTAAAATCAAGGGGGACAACATGAAGCCTCTGTTCGGGGGTAAAACTGGCCGAGTCAGCAATGAATAAACTTTTCCAGCTGCATAAAACGTTTTGTTTTATTTAATTACTACCAATAAGTTATGGTAAATTAATTGCTGAATGCTAGTATAATATAAGCTCTGTTAATTGTTACGGTATACCTATACCTATACAGGAGTATTTACAGCAAAGCTTAACATTATGTTAGGTTTGGCAAAGTCCTGAGTACATGTGAATACATTATAGTAAGGAAAACCTCAGAATTTCTAGCATAAATAATCAGTTGCAATTTCTGTCCTTTGTCTTGGTGTGGTTACCTGCATACTCACAACAGATGCAGATAAAAGGGTCTTCGACATTCCATAAACATTCCAAAAAAGTGAAACCGACTAAGGCGGCTAACGACAACGACCTACCAAGAACTGTGATATTGTGAATGAAATGCAGTGCAATGCCTGAAGGAATGAAGGCCCCCGTTAGAAAAAAATAGCTCCAGTTATCATTTTGCGTCCCTCATGGTCCTTGTGAACACTGGTAAGAATGGAATAATGCCTGCCAAGTCCAGTTTGTTTTTCGATTTTTACAGGGATACCATTGCCTTTAATTAAAAAATGACTCCCACACGTAACAGATACATATATAGTAGATAAATATTCGTATAGTTTTAATACTTTGAATTAATCAAGTCACATGTGCTCGAGGTTTACAATTATTTATCATATTTTAAATGTCCGAAGATATATATATAATAAATACTATATCAATTCAATATTATATAACACCCTTGAGAAAAATCATCCGGCAAACCGGAAACGTCAATGTCCTCAGGTATTTATTCACCAAAATAATCATAACCTGGACTTCGCTTTTACCAACAAAATATAAGAATAATTTATACCTTATATTATAATGGGATTAAACTCTATTCCTATTCATTATAGCCTATTTGTATTTTGTTTATGGATTGGTCCTGTTTTTGTGGTGTCCGTTATTGTAAATCAGTGTTCTTCTGAATAACTTGATACCTTAATAAAGATACATTACAATTATAATTCTGTGGATGAAAATTTTGGATAAGATGAAGCATATTTGAACAAAAAATTCCCTGGGTCAAACTGGGTTGGAAGAACGTGTTCGTCCAAAAATACAGGACGAAAACGTTTCTCCTCCCGCATAAAAGGTTCTACACACAAATGCATACATAAACAATTATGTTTAATAAATTGTTTACCCTGAAAATGCTTCATTTTCCTACCGAATGCAGTGCCAAATATATATATTTACGTAATTTACGGCTCTTTCAGTACATGCTTTAAAATTAGTAAAAATTAACGCTACAAATGGCAACTCTATGTACATGTAGAACCAATAACAGAATAATTATTATTCTGTGAAAGTAAGGAAAATTTAAGTTTATGTTTTCCCATCGAGTTCTCAAATATAATTCAGACCCAAAACCAATTTCTTGTTTCAGCCAGTATAGCGTTCGCCAGACAAGTTTTCCAATCTTGGTCCAATTTCAGTTTTACGACTTTTTGTCGACCTTTTCTTTTTCCGCCTCGATGGATTCTCCTTCATTTCCGACCTATTCTTTTCTGACACAGGCAAATCGAAATAGCTCACGTCTATTATTCCATCAAGAGAAGAGCCTCTACTCCAGAGCTCTCTGTTCGGTCTTTTCGTTTCAACAAGATCATCAATAAAATCCGGGTCTGAATAATCCTGATCAGGTATATCATCGATCAAAACCGTCGATACGGACATCGACATTATGGCTTCGTTTAGATCTAGATATGTTCGACCCTTTTTGTAAAATTCTACAAACGGACGCGAAACCCCGACTTTAATATTTCTAACAACTATTCCATTTAATTTGCCTATTTTATAACTTGTTCTGCCCTCCGGAAGAGCAGGGTTATTAGTTCCAATTGTTAAAATTTTGGCTACATTTTGTGCATTGTAATGAGAACTCTTTAGTACGTGATCCGACGGCTCCACCTCCTGACCAATTTGTACTTTAACAACGTCGGGGATCGTTCTTTGAGTTATTAAGCCGGGCTTCGTATATATTGGTTTAATTTCGTCAATATCTAAATCCCTGTACATTGCTAACTCACTAAACCCGTTCAGATTTTCAGGCGTAATCGATGAAGCTGGCGGTATTCGGTCACGATTAAATGTCAATTCGGTTTTATCGATACCAGTTATCCTATTTATGTCAACAGTGTTTACTCCTTTTCCCCAAGTCAAGTTTGTTACACCAGATCGTGAGATTGGTTCGCCTTGGTGAGCTGTCAATGAAGTTCTACCGATGATATCTGTTTCTCGTATGATTTGGTCTTTATTCTGATCAACGTGAAGGTTTGCCGTTTTAAAATCAGGCATTGTTCCGGATTTCGGTAAACTAGTTAGACGCGCCATCTCTTGAGCAGTATTTTGGCCTTCCGTTTGGAGAATGGCCCTGTCGGATATGACATCCGATGTGGGCTCAATATGTGGAAGCATTAATGTACCAACGTGTTCTGGTACATCAAGTTGGCTGGATCCAATTGGATTAATAGTCATTGTAACTTCAGAAACTGCACTAGGTTTACCCCAATTAAGTGTGGTCAATGTTCTACCAATATCAATTGCTCTAATCAAGTAAACACCAGGCACCCCGTGTCCGTAAGTCTGGACAGTCAATTGAGGCTTAGGAAGAGGATTTCCGCGATAAAGTGACACGGGTCTTCTGCCAAAGCCTGCTGCTCGCACGTTTTGCTCTTTATTCTGATCAAAATGAAGGTCTGCCATTTTAAAAGCAGGCATTTTTCCAGATTTCTGTAAACTAGTTATCTCTTGATCATTAACTTGCCCTTCCATTTGAAGAACTGCCCTGTCAGATATGACTTCGGGTAAGGGTGGACTGTGTGGATGCACAACTGTACCAAGGTCACCTTGTACATCGAGTTTGCTGGATCCAATAGGATGAATTATTGTAACTTCAGAAACTGAAATCGGTTTACTCCAATTAAGCGCTGTCACTATTGTATCAGTATCAATTGTTCTAGTCAAGTACATACTAGTCACCCCTTGCCGATACGTCTGGATAGTCACCTGAGGCTTAGGGAGTGTTTTTCCAGGATAAATTGTCAGAGAAGCTCTACCTGCTTCCGTTAACCTATTTATGTGTAGATTCTTTCGACCAATCGCTTTAATCTGCTCGGTGGCAACAGACGGCACGCTGGAAATTCCTGCTTTAACAATAGGCACCATTAAATCATGAACAATTTCATTCTTGTCTCCTTGATCACCAACAATCGCTCTGGCAGAAATGGGTTCGGAGGTCAGTTGTGAAATTTCGGGGGCAGGTATTCCAATTTGCAAGTCCCGTGTTGAAAAGTTGTTGGATGCCACTGAATACATTGTTGTTTCAATTTTTGAAGGTCCTTTGAATATGTCACTATGAAATACCGGTTCACTTCTACCAATAGAAGTTATACTCTTTAAATGCAGCTTGTTGGTATCTTTTCGAAAGGTAACTACAGTTAACTTGTTCCATGTACTTGGTTTTTCCCGATGAATTGTCGTGTAAGCTCGGCCGATACCTCGGACCTTGTTTAAATGAACTTTGTTCAAACCAATGGCTAAATTTGATGAAGTTATCGCTAACATTCCCTTTTGTTTCTTAGGAGTTGTAATTGAAGTTTTCATATCGTTAAAAATTGCCGTAGGGTCTATTTCCGAGACGATGGTTCTTGCAGATATTGGCACCGTTTCAGGAGGTGTAGCATCGGACTCAGGAGGGCCTCTTCCAATTTCCATATGTATTTTAACTTCGGTAAATCCAAATAGAAAAGTCCGTATGGTTATGTCCGGTATGGCAGGAGACTTCGTATTATAAATAGTTGTTGGCACAGAGTTGTTACTCCTAGTAACCCAAATTATTTGTAAAGGGGTTTCTCCAATCAAATGGCTAAGCATCCTAATAGATTTTGGTTTCATGAGGGTTGCCTCTTCGGAACCCAATACTGACTTTGCAGAACTTAAGCCTGTCACCCCATTAAATGGTGTGGATTCGCCACGGTCAATTGTCACGAATGTTCTAGCGACACTTTTTATTGAATTTAAATTAACTTTGTTTTGACCGAACACTCGACTTTTTAGTGCATTATTAGTTAAAATGTTAGATTTTGACGTTCTCATAACAGATGACATCTCATGAACAATGGGTTCCATATCGTTTTGATCTAGAATCGTCCTTGGTGCAGCTTTCAGGCTGGTAACATCAGGTGCAAGGCTACCGATTCCAAATTTCCGGGTACCTTGTAAATTTGTGGATCCAAAAGAATTTATTGTTACGTCCGCCGGTGCAGCAAGATTCGGATCAACAATATTAAAATGATCAGATCTCGGGAGTTGTAAATTATCCATTCCATTATCGTATGTTAGAAATTTTAGCACTGTTACATTGTTTACTGTCGCCGGTTTTACATTTTGTAGCGTTTGAGGATTTTTTCCAGAACCCGTTGTCAACTGTACTTGTGCGTCGTTTATAGGATTTGTTTGAATTGGGACAGTGAAAATACTCGTATTGCTGGTAAAAGATTTCGTAACCGTCGGCTCAAGCTCATGAGCATGTTGTTTAAAAAATAACGAGGATTCTATGGGGCTTTGGGAAATTCCTTCTGCATTTACAGTCATTGGTCCTTCGTTATATTTTGCGAATTTTCGCACCAGTATTACTTCGTTGTCTGACGGAGTTCCTGGCAAGAAATGTGTGGATATATTATTCTGCTGCGAAACAATTTTGCTCCCTATTCTATGCTGATCAAGAATCGAACTCTCTGGAACTCCAATAATATCATGTATACCTTGCAAAGATCGAGAAAATCCTCCGGGATTATTGATACCAACTTGCTTTTCAGTTTGTGACGCTTTAACAGGAAATTGTTTCAAAAACGTGAAACGTGTTTTGTTGATTTGATAATCAGGGGACAACGTGTTTGAACTTAGTCCCAATATTTTATCGGTTTCAATAGTCAAACCGAGCTTTCCTATATTTTTTAACCGTAAAACTGTTTCCTTGGGAGTACCGATCTTTTGTTGCATAACCGCAAATTGTGGGGATCCCAATGATCTTGATAAATCTCCAAGATTGTTTGATTCTTGATTTCCGGCTTGTGATATTTTACCAGGAATTTGTCCTATACTCTTCTGGCTTGTTAAAGATGTCGTAACCATTGGCTCAGGAGCAAGCTGAATAAAAAACAACGGTGATTCTTTAGGGTTTTGGGAAAATTCGTCCGCATTTATAGCCATTGGTCCTTCGTTATAGTGTGCTAATTTACGCACTAGTGTTATTTTGTTGTCTTGCGGTGTTTCTAGTAAGAAATGCTCAGGTAAATTATTTGGCTGTGGAAAATGTTTACTTCCTGCTGTACGCTGATCAAGTTTAGAACCCTCCGGAAATGCAGAAATACCAAGCGGATCTCCCAAAGATCGGGTTAAATCTCCAGGATTATAGGATTCTTGCTTCCCCGTGTGTACTTCCCCAGGAAATTTTCGGGCAATAGGGGTTTTGCCGATTTGATAATCAGAGGACAATGAGTTTGAATTTAGTCCCAATGTTTTATGGGTTTCAATCTTCAAACCGAGCTTACCTATTTTGTTTACCCCTAAAATTGATTCTTTCGGCACACCAAATTTTTGTTTGACATTATTGGCAACATCTTCGTCAGAGTCGTCATCTAAGGTGGAATCTGTGGTTGTTTCGTCAGTAGACTCATCCGATGTGTCAGATTCTGTTTTTGATTGAATCGTGTCAGTCGATGTCTCCTCATTGGCTACTCCTGAGGCGTTGGATTCCTTTGTCTCTTTTGATTCCATTTTTCCAGTCACTTGCTTCACATCATTTGTAGCATTAGTCGATGTCTTCTCATTGGCTTCTCCTGATTCGTCAGATTCATTGGATTCCTTTGTCTCTTTTATCTCTTCAATTCTTCTATTCATTTCCTTTGCACCATTTGTCGCGTCAATCGATGTCTTCTCATTGGCTTCTCCTGATTCGTCAGATTCATTGGATTCCTTTATCTCTTCAATTTTTTTATTCACTTCCTTGGCATCATTTTCACTTGATTCTTTGGATTCATTTTTTTCATCAGATTCCTTAGAATCATCATCGTCTTCGGGGTTGACTGGTTTTTCTAGCACAACGGAACTGTCCGATTCATTCAAGTCAACGGGAGTGCTTCCATTTTTCTTTCTGGATTTACTTTTTTTCGAGGTCAAATTTGTATTTGCTTTGTCTGTATTCACATTGGAGCTCTGCCAAGCATCTGCTGGGAGGTTGTAGACGACGTCGGATTGCGGAAGTTCTCGTTTTTGGAGATTATTAGTAGAACTTGGATCTTGATTGTTCATGGCAATTGGATTTTGCCACTCATTTGCTGGTTTTTGAATTGGAAAATTTGTTTGTTGGAGTGCGTGTGGTTGTTGATTGTTGGCAAAACTGGCCTGTTGTAATACGCTTGACTGTTGATAGTTGAAGGAACGTGAGTGCTGCTGCTGCTGCTGGTTATAGCTGCTCGACTGATGGTATGCACCAGTTTGTTGTTGGCTGAATGATCTCGATTGCTGCGACATACTTGGACCTTGTTGGCTTAAGAAATTTGATTGTACCTGCGACATACGTGGATAATTATTGCTTTGGTATTGCATTGAATTCATGTTCAATGGCCTCAGATTTGCTGCTTGGTTAGATGGTATCATATTCACTGCCATGAGTTGTAATAGGAGTATCTGTAAATTCGTATTTTTAGCATGATAAAATTTTTCTATGTACTTTAACTGTGCAGCGCTCTCTCTAAAATCATATAGACTTGATTGACGAGATGATACATTTGAATATACTTGATACATGCACATTATTAATTATGGTTACGACTTCAAATTTTTTTAAACTGTCTAAAATCGAATCCAATACGTTCATCGTTAGGGGATCAAATTTATTAAATATAATAATGGATTAAAATATTAAAGTAAGTTACATATCAAGTATTCTCAAAATTTGACGCATTTTCATTTAATCCTTCTCTTCGAGGAACTTACTTTGAATTTGAAACCCCCTTGTCCATTGGGACTCCCCAAATACTCAGGGGATCTTGGTTGTGACATGTAAAATTGGTTTCTACCAGTAACTTTAATTAACTGGGTCCTCCTCTGGATTTAAAGTTCACAGTTGTTTTTCAAAAAACATGAAATGCACTTATTGTAAGAAAGAATGTGGTGAATAATTACTGACATTCATGTGTAGTTACATGGATTTTGGGTTGATTGGTTGGACGGAGTTATTCTGTCAAAATAAAATCATGATGGTAAAAAATAAAAACAAAAAACAGAATTATAAATCCACAAGATAAATCCTCTGCCTCAAATTCGAAACTGATATGAATGTATAATGAATATATGAATGTAAAAAGCTCGCAACGTAAAGAGTAGATTCAATGCGTCAGTAGGTGGGAAGTCATCCGTGAGTTTATGGGCTTGTCAATCGAACCGAACACAATAGTTTTTAGTTCACGTTTTTTGCAGCTCATGCAAGAAAATTGCATTTCATTATTTACTTACATGTGTGCACTTTGGAAATAGTCTTTTCGTGCATAGATCATTGGATTATTGCTTCTAATCAATCATATGAGGAATCCGAAATATAAGTTATTTAATTCGAAACTCTCCAAAGGCGATTTTCAGCAGTTGCCAGGTCCAAGTAAGATAGCAGTCTTACCAAAACATTCGTACCAGTCCCATTGTGACCAAAACGATGGAGGTACCGCCCAGATCTTTTTCAATTATTAAATTATTTTGACAATCTTAAATAAAATTTCCAATATATTTGAATGATACGTACATGTGTATTTACCACTATCCACACCTGTGTAAATTCTGCAAACATGTCAATATTAAATCTGGACGCGGCTTTGGGAAGATTGCAAGTATGTACTGTAATACCTTTTGTTTGGGGCCTATCGGTGGGACCCTTGAATTTTATTATAAGTTGAAAATTAAAAGGATATCTGATCATTGGGTAAACAATTTTCTAGATTAATTGATTTTATAATTTCAGGTCCTATAAAAATAATGCAACTTTTATAAGCAAAAAATGTTCTCCGATTTCTAAAACCACATGCAATTTTGATATATTTTGGATTTTGGACGCAACGCTCATGCACCGGAGGGGCGCACGAGGGGTTATTTCCTCCTTTAGAGGAGTTATTTCCGGAGCGTAAATGTTGGAGGAATTATTTCCGGAAGTATATTAACCGTACACGCATAATTACTATCTGCTTGCGTAACCCAATCAACGCTTTGAATCCTGGAAGTCGCGACAGAAAAGTGAATGTATTCTGAAATCCGAGATAGGTTATCATTGCCTATATAAATGGGGCATGTGACTTATTATTATAAATTCCAAACAGTCCACTTGGGATGAGAACTGGGGCTATACGGGACTGGCACTGCTCAAGGAGGATTATTGTTGATACCCACTTTACAAAAGAGGTACAAGAACATTCATCCTTTGTTCAACTTACTTCCTTTTTGATGGTTTCGTGTTACATTCAATTTCAATAACAACAGTAACCTAAATCTGAATTTTTTTAATACTTCACCATATTGCTCACTTTTCACTTGTTTGAAAACCAGAATGGATCCGCTGATGGTTTGGACCTTGCATCTGTAAATATTCACAGCGTGGTTCATGGCATTGAAGAGCAACCTATGGTTTATATTCCGTAGTAACTGATTTCTCCGGACTCAATGGGCTCTGAAATGAGGATGTCAATTTTATAGCGCAAATTTTATTAACATCATTAACAAAATACTAACAAATTTGTTTTTAATTATTAACATGGTACACGCAATTCTGTTATACAACGCAAGATATTGCAAATTAGAATTTGTCATAGCTTTTCAGTTCAAGATTATTCAGTTAGCATGTAGATTTTACGAGTATTTGTATGTCAGTATGTGACTTCCATATGTTCAGCAAGAATGACAGTAGTATCAAGCATTAGCATGTATTTGTATATCAAAAGGGCATTTGCAGTGCTGAATTTTTCTTCGGATTGTAGCTTAGCGTTTTCCTTAATAATTTTGTCTTTACTGGTATATCTTTTGAGCAAAACTGCGGTAAAAAAAGATTAATATTATTCTTTTCACCTACAATCTTTATGTCGGACCATTGTAGTTTGTAGTACATCAATTAATTCTAGAATGGTCCAACGTCCAACAAGCATATTTGAAATTACAAACAGCCGAAGGATGAATATTCTGGTATAGGTAATTTTATGACACTGGTTGTCGTAATTGAAAGTTGTCTTGCATAATCTGATCATAATAAATATAAATATGTAAACAAATAGGAATGAATATTTCATTAAGTTTTAAGTTGATTTTATTTACAAGAGCATTTCATGCTGATCTACCTTTTCCACTACGTTTTTCATACCTGGTACGTAAGAATATTTCTTTATGGACCTTCAATAAGGTTAATGTAATAACAAGAACTATAATATTTTTAGTAAGGCTATCAGCAGCCAAAGTTTGGATTTAAGCTGTTTTAATTAAATGCATTTGCGTAGCTTCTCAGACGGTCTTTAAACGCATGATATGAATTTTTGGTGTAGTGTACCTTTACTGTAATCGTGGGATTATGCAGATGCGGGGGAGTTGATGTTGTCCATTCATGTTTTTAAATTGGTAAGGTCAAGTGCATGAACATGGAACATGAAACAATAGCTTGCATTAATCGTCCATGTTTTCCACGCTGTCTTTGCATTAAATGACAATTAAAGTAGAACCGAATTAGTGAACTTGAATTTTTCTCATGTTGATGTATGTAAAGGATAATAAATTATTGGTAAAGGTGGGTTATTTTCAGAGTAGTCCACTTTTGTTTTGCTTGCTGCTGTACATGTTCTCGAAATGACTAAGAAATCATTGTAAGCGGTTCACGTTCCGGGAGTGAGGTTACATGAAGTCAGCATCATTATTATCTACATTGTTCCTTCTACCAGGTTTCAATGACTTCTATAGGGAAAAAGAATCTTCACATATTCAACCTACGTACATCGCACCGTCTTGACTGTTAACATCTGAATACTTATTAAATATTATACAAATCTGTAGTGTCCACTACATGACATTAATTATAGGGAGGCTGCATGCAATAAGTTGGTATGTGACGATGAATAACTGCATCACAATGAGGATAAATCTTTGTTTTCTACATGAAATAACTGAGAATACCAGTACGGCTTCATGACGCTCCCGAGTATCGTCAAGTTTGAAATGCTCTAAAAGAGTCACTGTGAAATAACATTAATTAATCATGGACATTAACGAGAAATTTGTGTCAAAAACAGGGACACAATTTTTGGCAGCGGCTGTAGGTAAGTGTTTGGAAAATATAAAAATCAGGTATAAAATTCAGTTGTCCCATTTTTTTTTTAAATATTGAGGTACTTCAAGTTTTTATTTTAGTGTAAATTATGAATTTTCAATAATGTTAATGATATTTTCGACCAAAATAGCGACGCTGGGAGCATTCGGTTTAGGAACGGTTGCAGGATGGACGTCTCCAGCATTACCCAGTCTTCAGAATGGAACTACGCTAGGTGAAGTGGATCCATCCATTCAATCTTGGATTGGCTCCATTGCTCCTGTTAGTCGTTAAAAATCCCGAATTCTCCAGCTTTTGAAAGTATTTTCTGACGTCGAGGATGGATAAAATAATTAAGCGAGAATAAGAATTTTACCTGTTGTCATTGCAGATTGGAGCTTGTATTTCTGGGCCTGTGGCGGGTTTCCTGGTGGACAAAATAGGGAGAAAAGGTTGCATGCTATCGATGGCCCCTCCTTTTATTTTGGGATGGTTGCTTATAGGATTTGCTCAAAATGTTGATATGATTTTAGCTGGAAGATTTATTACAGGTTTCCCACCTCTGTTATTCTTCCTAGTTGTTTAGAACAAAACTATTATTGTAAATTTTAAGGAAAATTTCGTATTTATAGTGAAAAGTGCTAATCATTAATTTCCATGGCCAGTGACCCTGTCTAATAAAATTAGCACCCTATTATGGTAGTAGATAGTGGACTAGGATACAAGAAGGAAAAATTATGGAAAATAAGCATCATTATTACTGAAATGTTAGGGTTGTGCGGCGGTTCGTTCTCCCTCGCTGCACCTGTGTACATTAGTGAAATTGCTCAAGACTCCATACGAGGAACACTGGGCTCCGCTCTGCAACTTATGATAAATGTGGGAGTTCTATTCACGTAAGGATGGCATGACGACCTTGACAAGCTATTTTTCTCATCTCTATTAATTTCCTTGGGTTTAAATAATAAACATGTAGGGATATGAGAGATGGGAAATAATTGACTCTCAGAGTTGTATAAAAGGTTTTGGTGAGCATGGACTGTGTGAAATGATTTGCATTTAATTAAAAATATTGTCTAGGTACGTTGTGGGAAAATACGTGGCATGGAATGAATTGGCGTTCATATGCGCCTCAATTCCGGCAGTTTTCATCGTTCTCATGATTTTTATGCCCGAATCACCTCGGTTACTAGCCAGCCAAGGGAAAACGTACAAAGCCACTAAGAGTCTTCGTTGGCTCCGCGGAGCTTCACTAACTGAACATGTCACCGAGGAACTGGAAAATGTACTATAGATATAATCAATAGCATAAGAAAAAACGAGTTAATTTCGAATGGAAAGAATGTGCTTCTGATGTTAACAGGGGGCTGAATTTTTAGGTAAAGAAAAGTGTGGAAGAAAATGCAGCCGGTTCCTTCAGCATGCTATTTCAAAAATCAATTTTAATCCCCCTTGCCATTAGCCTAGCTCTGATGTTCTTTCAACAGTGGAATGGTAATAATGCTGTTATTTTCTACACCGTGGATATTTTCCTGGATGCGGGCTCTTCTCTAGACCCGAACATTTCGGCTATCATTATTGGGGCTGTTCAAGTGGTTGCCTCGATCATTTCATCAATCCTCATGGATAAGGCTGGACGCAGGATTTTGTTAATGATATCCGGAGTAGCCATGACCATTGCCTTGATTATTCTGGGCATATTTTTTTATATTAAAAAGCTTGACCCTGAACTAGGATTGAGCATTGGTTGGCTCCCTCTAACTTGTCTCGTCGTTTTTATTGTGGCGTTCTCCATTGGCTTTGGACCCATTGCTTGGCTCATGCAGGTAACTCAAGTATATTTTACCTTATAGATTCTTTGTTCAAGGACAATTATGACTCATTTATGAGGCAAACGTGGCTTACATGAGCTGCAAATATAATACAAAAACATCTCAAGCTAAAGGTGAAAGTCATATTTAATAACAGTGTATTTCCTTTTCTTAGGGAGAAATCCTACCACCAAATGTTAAAGGTACAAAAAACTCGCTTAAAAGACATGCCTACGCTTTGATTTTAGAAGGTTAATTTTTAATGCAAGCAACTTAATGTCCCCTGAACTGATACCCTTGTCACGCTTGAAGCACTACCAATTTACATACGCTGCTTTATTAAATATCTAAACCTTCAAAAGGAGCGAGGTTTTTCCTAATTTCGCTGTTGGAATTCTCCTGCTTTGGGATGCTTCCTTTAAGTGTAGAGTTGAGCGATATAGCTTGTATATATTTACTCATATATGCTTGGTAAATTTAATTTCTATTATAATAATTTATTTTACATGTATTGAATTTTAATGACTTCTAATTGTTATTAAATTCCTATTATTATTAGGAATGGCCTCTGCAATGGCTACGGCCTTCAACTGGCTCAATACATTCGTAGTGACGAAAGTTTTTGAAAACATCAAAAGTTCAATTGGAACTGAATGGTGCTTCTGGGTGTTTGGGATTGCTGCAGGACTAGGAACGATTTTTGTTTTTTTTATCGTGCCTGAAACCAAAGGGAAAAGTTTGGATGAAATACAAGAGCAGTTTAATCGGAAATCCTCAAGACGGCAGGAACAATTATAAGTGGCACTAAACTCAGAGTTTAACCAATAAAGTCAGTAACAATAAGTATTAAATGAAAAGACTATACGTGCATGTTATTGGGATTCGAAAGAAAAATAAGTACCTGAATTTTCAGCAATAAATTATATCCCACACTGTTCTAGAAACGGATTGTTCATCAGCGTGTCAAGTTTAATTCTAAAATAAGGCTCTGCTATAGCAACGTTTAACAAATGGCTAATTTTTTGGGCTTTTAGTAAGAATTGTTTTAGCATTATGATAGTAGTGCAGATACAGAATAGGCAAATGTGGAAGTCGAAGTCAAGAAAAATAAGGAAAGTGCTATTCGGGCTGCTATTACCTACCTCAAGGAATTATATTCTACGAAGTACACCTTCCTTTTTGATTACTGTGCCATGATCTGTTAATAGCAGGGCCATTATTTAGATTTGGATTTTCCTGGTAGAGGTGCTTGAAACCAATGACACCATAATGAATGGTAGGTATGAGTACATTCGGCAGGTTCACATTTTAGACATGAAGTGACTGTAGTTGACCGCGAATGGCCTAAAATCATCAAACATATTTATACATTGTTACATTTACACTTTATTATTGTTACAATACTAAAGCCTATACCTTAACAGTATGTCCGTAACCGCATCCTGACATATTTTTACGTTTTGTTGGGACAGTTAGACAGGTGCTATAATGGAAACCTCATATAATAAATCCCATATTTTAATCGGAATTTGAGATAAGCATGATTATCATAAACTTACTTTATTTGACTCTCTCATTTCACATTCCACAGCATTTTATTCCCTTTTCCCATAACGCAGCGTTATTTATTTCTTCCATAGCATAATGGAAAATGTAAAGTCGTCTTAAGCTGGTTTCGCATAGCTCCAATTAGTCGCAGTCGCTAAGCGACTTCATCTCCAAATCCCTGTCGCGTTTATCATTCACTCTCGAAATTGGCTAAAAACGGAGAGCTAGTGCGAATTTAAAGTAATTTTCTTCAAAAATTTTCATCCCGACTTCTCATGCAAGCGCCTGGACTTGTTTTTAAAAGTCTCGTCGCTCAGGGAATCGCTGAGAAAAAACCTATGCTAAACCAGCTTTAAAGTTAATATGCTAAAAGAATGTTCGATCGCCTATTCATTTGAATTCACTATAAACAAATTATTATCACTATGCTATTTGTACTCTAAAAATCTTTAGTTTGTCAAGTAAGATACGTGTTTGTTATCATTTCATCCTCCTTATTACAAACTGCATGGCATCTGTGTTATTTCTCTCTATTTTTTCGTCCATTCCGGAGCGCTTACGAAAGATTCTAGTTTCGTTCCCTTTCGAAAGTCAATGGGGCCGATTTTATTTAGTATTGTATGGAGACTATGGCGAAACACTTATGTACGATAAGAAACAATAGGAATATATTATAGTAAGTTTTGCAGTACAATAAATGAATATACAAATTGGAAGTAAGTAAAATGCTTCGGAACTTTCGGAAGTTCGGGAATTAATCCGCCGATCATCTATATATCTAAATAATACAACATTTTTGTCACATGTCTCATGTTAGTCATTACATATTTCTTTCCTTCTCCCCTGCATGGTGGCCTTTTTCACCCCACAGGGCGCAGGTAGGCAAAAAACTTAGCTTCTATAGTCCCTCTGTACAGCACACGATGGAATCTTAAAGTTCTATTCAGACAGTTCGAATACCAGCAAAATACTTGCTTCAATTTCTTCACATGACTTTGCTTGTAGCTATTTAATACTACTACTACCTATTATTCCTTTCTGCGTAGAGACATCCATGCATGATCAGAAAAGTTATCAGCATTAACACCGAACCGAACTAGAATGAAAGAATGTTTTTTCCTACAGTCATAGAAAAGTGGTGACAATCTATTTCGACTGCATAGTAGTAACAATTTTGAAAGCTAAATATTGGTTTACTTTTGTTCTGTAAATCTTGTGTAGTAAGTCTATAAATATAAGTCGTACATATACGACTTAGATCGCACGAAGCGAAGTAATGATGTCTATATGTATGCAGTATGAATGCGTATAACTGCTCCTGGAATCTTCTTTTTTACAACGATAAGTCGCGGAATTTTTCCGTTTCCATAATCTCCTGCCATTTCGACAGTGTTGTTGGAGGAGTAAGGAGCAACCTTTCTTGTAATCGTAGCACGTGGGATTGATCTCAAGACCTTGGAAGTTGGAAGCAAACAAAACCTTTGGTGACTTTCCGATACAAAATATCCCTGGAGTCCAGGAATATATCCCTGGAGATTATTCGCAATATGGGAAAAGTATTTTGAAAACATTTTTAGACTGTTGATAGTGCATTCAGCAATGAATTAACTTGGAATTTTAGTATCAAAGGGTGTGTTGTGTGTATTTTCAGGGGAGGCAATTCGTAAAACTCCCAACTTACTTTTTAGACAATGAAGTGACCGAAGAAATAGGAGAAGGTCAATTAAATATTTCGACTGAATCCAACCTGAAGGAGCAGGGACAACTGGGGCAAGAACCTCAAGACTTGGACTGCAATAGATTCGTGGTGGAGGCCGAGAACCCAGGAAGCTTACGAGATATTCAGAGAGAAAATTTGGCTCAGCAGATGGAAATAAACAAAGCTTTGAGATCTGGGTCTGCTGTCTTTGATGACTTATTGAGGGAACAGATGCATCAGCAAACGGGATTGCTGAAAGAAACCGTCATGGCACTGAGAGATATCAGTCATAGGGAAATTCAAGAAGTGAGGCGGGAATTCAGCGAACACCGTCAGCGAGTAAACATGAGGTTGGGACAAGTAGAGAGGAACGTTGAAATGGCCAACGACCGGTACCATGACATGTGGGTCCGGACACAGGAACAGTATAAGGAGCAGTCGAAGATTAATGCTCAATTTACAACAGCTCTTACGGAAATCACGTAAGTTTGTATATGTTTATTACATTGGTTTTAATTATTTATAAAGGGACGTGTTATATCCTTGAAAGCAGGTGTGACAGCAGAACATAATCATTTTTATTTAAATTAGTGGGTGTTGTTTCATAAGCGGTCGGAGGGGGGTAGACGATAAGCGGTCGGTAGCGATCATAAGCGGTCGGTGCGATCATATGCGGTCGGTATGTTAAATATAGTGGGAAAAAGTAAAAATAATTTGATTAACAGTGATGCGTGGAATCAGTATTTCCAAGATTGGGACCTAACCCCGTCAGGACGAGCGCAGGTGGACAAAGG
>JAQFXU010001500.1:0-28482 GCA_034693705.1 Spatulosminthurus flaviceps | reverse complement strand
TTCGAAACAGTCACTAACCCTCAAAAAGTGGTGAGTTTAGTGTCGACTTTAGTGTTAGTGAGGTTACATGAATACGGGCCTGAGAATTAGTAATTTATTACTTGCGCTTTAAATTGATGATTTTAATGACTTGGCGACTTGGGTCAAAGCTTTTTGTGAGAATATTTGTTGTCCGTTGTGGTGTGGAAGAGTTATTTATGGCAAATTGTAAATTCGGGGTAGAAATTAACTGATGTGCCAATATTTTGTGTGGAAGGTTTCAATTTAGGTGTTTTTTGGAAAGATGCTTGGAATTAATAATTACTGAGTAGGTGAGTCTCATAATAATGTTGGGCTGTTCGTTTAGTTGGACAACAGTCTCACGTCCATCAGGTAGAGCTCACAGGGCCTTTAGAGGGTCCTACGTGGGTGGATGTCCAAGGATAAAGAAAAGAGGTGAAAAACCCTAACCTACAACACATTACACCGTGGAATTTCCACGGCTCTCACCACTTCGGCCAACCCTGGGTCCTTAAATTTTAAGGGTTTGTCCAGGGATGTGTCTTGTCAAACTTGGTTCTCCTGAGCTCTATCTACGATTTAAACTGATATGTCACCCTTTTACTCAAGTCAGATAAAGTGATAGTGATGCACCGAATGACAGAAAATTATTTCTACTTAGTACAATTTAACATCTTGCACTACTTCGAAAATTTTTAGAGGAAATAATTGACCCACCTGGGAGTCTGAGCAGAATTCAGGAAGTTGCTCTTTTTCGGAGACAAAATTGAAAATATTTTCGCCGTCATAGAAATTAACCTGGTTGACTTATGACCTCGGTTTTAACACAGGAATCAAAACAGTAAAAAAATGGGGGGGGGGTTTACACTCCGATTCATACCCGTAGGTCTAACAGAGTTGTCAACCATCGTAAACCTTTATTCGTTAATTCGTATTTACAAAGTTTCAATGATTGACCCTGTCTATGAGTAACTCCGGCTTTCTGGGACCATCATTTTAAACTTGCGGAGGTCTGAGCGGTCAGGGGGAAAACCCAATGGGAAAAAACTCCTTTCCTTTAATACCAACTAGAAGCCACTCCGGGATTCGAACCCGGGACTCAGACGACACTCGTAACTCGTAAACGAGTACGTAGCACACATCGCTATCAGTCGCCAACCAATCAAAACAGTAGTCGCGTATCTTTCCCTGAAACCTGTTTCGCAAAACAGATGCAAGGGCGCTACAATCAATGTAAAATCAACAATCAACGTCAGTGTAAAATATTTCTACAGTAGTAGGGCAGGTTGGCAGGTGAAATCTGAGAATTCTTAATTCCATAAAACTTGTTTCCATAAGCTTGGTTTTTACATAAAATTATTGCATAAACATTTGGAAATTCGAGCACTTACTTCAGCCACAACGAAAATATAAGGTGGTAGTGATTCGACGTTCGACGCTGATAAGTGTTGATTTTGAGCGTTATGGCGTTTCTTAGACTGAAGAAATTAAAGAATGACCACTCCTGGTATTGAGGAAGAACTTATTATTGCACACACATGATATCGAGCGCTGTGTAATGTGTATGTACATATATAAATTTTGTATAATTATATTCGGACTTTTGGAGCAGGGTATCACAAGACTGTATCTATATAGGTATACTGAGGCGAAGAACAAGAAATAAATGCTGCGGACTGCTGAAAAGGGATTACACAAAATACCCGCAATTTTAAGCTCATCCGGATCAAGATCAGGGGTATCCAACGAATGTCAGGTGTAAACAACATAGACAACACACAGTTATTTGATTCAGGGTTGGGGTTTTAGAAGTATAATCCAATACACCAAGGGGAGGAAAAGTGAGTTTTTAATCTCTGTTAACGTTTTGAAATTTTTATAATTGGAATTCGGAGCGGTATTACGGTTTAAAGGTGGATCATGCGTTAGTTTTAAAAATTTTGAATTATATTGAGAATTCACAAATTTTTAAGTTGTGTAGTTGTGTTGGTTGACGGAAGGTTTGCAATTAGTGGGGTGTCGTTAGGTTATAGGAATGGATTATTTATAATTTAGGCCTAATCATTATTATGTTTCGGGGTTTTTAAGGTATCTATGTATTTTGAAAACGAGACTAACTGGAGTGATGCGAAGGAATTAGCTTCGTATTTTGAAAAAGAGGGGAGGGAAATGGTTCGACGGAAAAGAGGTTCTGTGCGATTTGGGTGGAATGTATGTACAATGTTTACAGTTGTTTTGTAAAATGTATTTAGATTGAATTGGAGTGAATAGAGATCAGAGATGCGGGGGATGTAAAGATGTGAGCGCGTGTGAGCTGCTATATGTGGCATTGAAGCAACGTTGGTAGATTGAAAAATAAATATGCGATTGATTTTTTGGTTTGCAGAGTTGGATGGAACGAGATTAGTTTTCGGGAGGTACTATAGGAAACAATAATTATTTTTGATGTCCGTGGTAGCTCCTGAGAATGCGATGATTCGGAACTTCTACTTTACACCTACTGCCAGCAAGTGGATTTTACAAACTGTGAGTTACGTCGACTAGCAATTTCATTATAGCTATAGGCACGGTAGGGATTATAATTTTTAGTTTATTAGGGAAGTCTGTATTGATGCATGTGAAGGGCATTCAAGTATTGTGTGATTGGTTTCCTTTTAGTTTCTGGACGACCTAAAAATAGATCTGTTAATTTGAATGGGTGTTTGTAACTTGGGTTTTAAGGCTATGTGTGTATAAATGTAGGTTTAAATTAGAGGGCAAGGTTTTGAAAGTTTTGATCATCATAGGTAAGGTATGTGTTAAGTTGATATGCCAGTGGCAAAGTGCTAAAAATTGCGGTAGTGTTAAATTAACATAGACTGAATTTAATTTCCAATGCGATCATAATGGATAATGTATAATTGATGGGCTCTTTCTTACTCTTGGTGAACGATTTGAATTTCAAATGTGAACCCACTTGGTGTAGTTCAGCAGGTGTGGAAGAGATGTAAAGCATACGCTTGAAGGTGGTTTATTATCATGAATTATTATTGTAGGTATGATTCGTAGCGTCAAGAATAGTATTATCGTCAGCACTTACTTAGCAGCCCAATTGTCAAAGTTTGATTGCTTTATGTCATATATTTATTATATTGTAAACTTTTTTATTTATTCATGTTCACGCCTTCTGGAGAATTTTTGGTGTAAAATATATAGACCAACTGTGATAATGATGAATGGTTATAGACTTGAAGTCATCAGAATAGTATAGTTTAACCATAATTAAAGTATAGGATTAGTATGTGAGCGAGTGCGTAACCTTAATAAGTAAAGACAGTAAACGCTAAACGCCTAAAGAAGCCACTAATGAAGCGAATTAGAAAGCTTCCAGTTGTAATGGGGCTTTTTCTTTTTGTAACTCTTGCTCTTTATTTCTCCCGGTCTGGATTGTTGTGAATTTTTGTTTCTGATGCATTGAGATTGAGACTGCTTTATCTAGTTTTTGACCAATTTTGCGCAGACCTTTATATTTTGGAATGTGCTTTTTCCAGTCCTACATTTAAACTAGGTATACTGTGAATGTAATTTGGAATCGGGTGAATGCTTCTTTACTGAGATTTAAATGAGACTTTTTATGTGATTTTATTGATTTTTAATCATTAATTTGCTATATTTTTAAGTTTTGCATATCCTTGGTGGTCATTGTGTGGGGTCACGTACTCAACGCTGGTCGAATTTTAACGGAGAGAATTGTACTTAATCAGTCAGGAAGTTCTGATTACCTTCTTGCAAGTAAACAATTTCATTAGCACCAAGCTTCGAAATGTCCGACGCCGCCTTGCAGCAAATTCATGTAAGACAATTGTACAGCTGATTGATCTGTGATTACTTACGCCTAAATAGCAGTGTCGACGATTGTATTAATGGCATGACTTCATTTTTAAGTACGCAATTTAATTTATTCTACTTTGGGTTTTTTCCGTTATGTAGGATCGGTTAAAAGGTGTGTACCAACTTATTCAAGAAATCAACACGGAGCACACCAAAAGTGTAACAACGATTGCCGCCATTAATAAAATTCATGAAAAAGCAAGGCAGGATGAGAAGATAACTCAAACAAATAAAGTAATAAAGTAACTAGTATATTAAAATTACCCTTATTAAAATTATTTTTTAATCTGCAAATTACGTTAAGCATTAAAAAGTACGTTAGTGAAATGTAGTTACAGTACGGTTTTTTTTCTTGTTATTTATAATCCTTTCTCTTCGCAGCAAAAACTTAAAACTTTGTACAACAATGCCATTTCTGAGGCGGAGACTGAAGAGGATCTCATTAGGAAAGCTCTAGAGAAAATATACGAAATTCGATCTATTAAAAATGAACGGAGGATACAAGCTAAACAGGCGGGTAACAAGGAAGCTATACGAAGAGGAGCTTTGATGAAAATGTTGCAAACTTCTGCACAAACATTGCCTTTGTGGATAGGAAAACCAGGTGTAGATCCGCCCCCTTTATGTGGAGCAATACCTGCAGATTTCAGTTATGTTGCAAAGGTATTGATAGCTGCTTTTATTTATCTCGTGGTAACTGTCACGGTTGTAATGAATATTCAGTCTTGGGTCTTCAGACATTGTCACATTCTAAAATTTTCGACAAATGCTCGATCAAAAAGCGTAAATTTCTTCTTAGGGATCCGAATATTTCTATGATACATAAATTCTGGTTAATTTTCATCAAGGTGGGTGATATGGTCGCAGCTCTAGTTCGTAGCCCTGAAGGTGATGACAATTGGATTTTGGCTGAGGTGGTGTCGTACAATTCCTCCTTGAGTAAATATGAGGTTGACGATATTGACGAAGAGTCTAAAGAGCATTTGACTCTCAGTCGACGTCGTGTTGTACCACTTCCCGTCCTGAGAGCTAATCCAGAAACAGATCCAAATGCTCTTTTCCCGAAGGATACAGTCGGTACGTGACCGTGTTTTCTATTATATAAGCTCTCTATAAGTGTCGTCGAGTGAGTACATCCGTTTTGTGAATGCTATACAATTATGAATTTCTTTGTAACCATAATAACTGAATTTTGTTTTAGTGATGGCATTATACCCTCAAACAACATGTTTCTACAAAGCTGTTGTGAATGCTCCACCTTTGACACATAATGACGAATATGAAATCCTCTTTGAGGATTCTTCCTATACCGAAGGATTTTCACCTCCATTGAAAGTAGCACAGCGGTACGTTATTGCCATCCGGGATAAGAAAATCAAAGTTTAATTTTGTACTCTATAAACTAACAGTAAATGTAAAGCCACCTTTCTCTTAACTTCTATACTATTTTATGATACAATTGTAATTTCTACCTATGAACATTAAATTATTATATAAGTTTGTACGTGAATTCATAAAAAACTAGATTGAAGCAATTTTGAAAGAAAATGCTGTAGGATAGGTAATAATAATTAATAATAATTATCGACAGCGACGCTAACGCTAATAAAAATAATGATGAAACAAGTAATATTACATGCGTCATATCTAAAAAATCGTCCATTCGCAAAATCTTTATTGAATTATGCAATCAACGACTTGAAAATCGACTCACAAACTTGCTATAATCATTACTGAGCATCAGTTCAGTAATCAGTATATAAGTTTAAAAACTTGTAAAATATTATCATCAGATCTTTCTAGCACTTGAAACCTAAGTTAACTATTTTATTAACTATATACGTCATCGTCTTCGGAGTGGCTACAGTTTATGGTTCCGTATGTATTTTTCATATGTGTATAATAACCGAGCATGAATTTGTATATATAAAAAATGGAACATTATAGTACATATTCAGTGTGTACATTTTAATATTGTTACATAATAACCTTATGTTGATTCTGCAGTAATAAGTAATAATAATAGTACAGAGAACAGAACCAAGGATTGCATAATTCCGTGTTACTCCGTCATTGTGTACTATTACTAAATACATGGTCAAAAGTAAATAAACTTATTTCCTATTACGAGTGTAAAAAATAATAATACTTAACCTTAGTCATACCACCCACCCATGCATATCAACTTATATTCGGACAAGGAGGCTTCATTATCAATATAGTTTCCAAAATCCGGAAGTATGTAACTATATGTATTATCAGCTTTTTCAGCCCATCTCTTTTTTATTATTCTATCATTAACACAATAACATGTTATAATCTACAACATCCGAGAAAATTTCCAACCCCAGAGGCATACAATTCCGTGACCCAACCGTCAACCATTATGAGTAATATTAATGCAAATAAATTCATCTTAACACCATAAGATCTTGAAGTTAAAAGACTCCGAGTCAGCATGTTTCATATTATTATGTAATACAATTTGATTATTTAATCGTCACTAAATGCGGAAAACATAATTTGGCGGTTAAGGTAGACAGTAGAGACAATTACATTTAGAAACCATCTGTAATAAACCACAAGTCAGTTTTTATATTTCCATGTCCAACATTTTCCATACTTATAGCAATGCCTTAAAATACTGCTTTTACTTAGTTACAACTAGGCAGATAATTTTTTGTCACGTATTGATTTCCATAGCTTCTGCTTAACTTAAACTAAATATTATTGTTGCAGTACCTGTGGTTTTGGGATAGGGCGAAACTTGATAACAAAACAATGAAACCGTGTTTATCGTAGCAACCCAAAATTATTTCGGTTTTATATCTTTGTAGAAATAAAGACAGAAGGGACATGAAAAATTATTACACTTTTTTCTTTTCAATAAGGGCATTAGATGAGTAGTTAGAGTCAGCGTCAAGGATTTCACATAACAGCACTCACAATAATGATAAAACCTTCGTTCAAAGTTTTGTAAAGGGGATGATCCGCACTCAGATTCAAAATAAAGCAACTGTGAACTGACCATAAGAATAAATAATTATTCTGGAAAAGTATAACGGGTAAGTTTAGAATTCAAACCATTGCACTCCAGACTCCACAACGTATTATGATTACCAAACGGTTCTATTGTATCTGGAAAAGTCATACCATTTTTTGGCCCAGTGGTATTGATCCGCATCCAACTCCTTTGAAATGTATGTGCAGGCAGTGCAAACATTATTTAACCTCAACGATATATTACAATTATTATCAAGAGTAAACAGTTTCTAAAACAGCAACACCAGCACAGTCATTTTTCCAACAATTGTCATATAATTACATAATTGAAACCATCGCACACTTGCACCTCCCCGTCAAATCAGTTCGTATGACTTCGGTATTACCACAATACATTTCTTGCGTTTCTCTTCAAGTATGAAAGTTTTGTTTCAAGTATAGTTATGAAGTAACTAACTGGACTGTATAGTTCACGCGAAACAGGACACTGTTATTAAGAGTTCAGGCAGTGTAAAAACACCAGAATAGTTGCTACGTTTCACACAATGACAGTAATGGTCTTTTAGAATAAATTTCACTGTTCAAAAAGTACTTTTCACTGACAGATTTGTAGACAAAATTTCTGTTCTCTTTCATGCATATAACATCTTTGCAATGGGGGGACCAGAACCGCTTGGCTGAAGCTGCGGAAAGTATTTACATGAAGAGCAGACTATCTTACTAAGACTGAAGAGCGTGTTATTACAAAAAGAATGCTCGGGAACAATAATTTTTAGTGATTAGACCGGCATATCTTTTAACACGTTCCAATAACCGAAGGAGGATGAATACTTTAACAATGATGGCCACAAGTATTGTTGAAAACTCCTGAGGTATTATCGTTAATCTTATAGTGTAGTAAGTAGAATATTAATTAGCTAATGATTCTTGATTTTCATAATAACCGCGAGCTCAAAAATAAAGGAAACCGATTTATGCTGACAATATATACTATGAGCATGGATTACATTTACATGGTTGCTATAAATTGTACGAATTTGTGTATATAAGTACGATCAAACATTGTTACGATTATAGAAAAGATTTGTTTATAACAAAATTCTTACAAAAATTATTGTGCAGCATCTGGGGACGGAAAATGCCACAATCTTGCTTCTCTATATATAACACCCCGTGCAACTCCTTACGTGTGTGTGTGTTTCGTGTGTAAGAGCAATGGTGAATATTTGGGTGACGGAGAAACTTAAATCCTTTCGTCTGCACAAGAATTACGGGATTTAGGAACTGTCCCTCAGTAATGCAAAATGCAATACGTAAAGTTCACACAGATGGTCGCATAAACAGGAAACCGAGTTGACTTCTATCCATAAAAGGTGTTTCTAATATATAGTAATTCTATATAATATTGCCCCGCCTTGATCTAGAACTTCAATTATGAGTTCCCATTATAGTATTACAATGTACATGAACAAGGAACGCTTGAATGATGACATGATACATACTCAATAACAAAATTACATTGAATAAATAACTATATATTGTAACTTGTATCATTCACGAAAGTACGGTGTGATCTAAAGGAAGCTTGGTATTCTTAAAACTTACTAAACTTAAGCTTTCAGATTCGAAACATTTAAATATGATTAGCGGTAGCGGTTGGTGTTGGACCCCATAGGCGAATGGTACCATCATCCGACACAGACACCAACATCTCAGGTCGAGTGGGATTCCAAGAGACACAATTCACTGTTCTTGAATGACCCACTAATGTGGCTATTGGCCTTTCCTTCTTGGTGTGCCAAATGTAAACTTTATTATCTGAAATAATAAGTAAGATAGATTGCAAGTTATTGAAGTATGTGTAAATAGAAATGAAATATGTATAACTTAATCTTAAGATTTTAAAATTTTACCTTCGGATCCGGATGCTATAAAATTCTGGTTGAGACCACCAAAACATGAATGAATGGTGTAGAAGCCTTGAGTGACTCCTTGGAATTTTCGGATAAGACAACGGTCTTCTAAATCCCATAGATGAACTCCTTGTGTGGCCACATTTAATAGGGCTAATCGATCAGAATTATCAACTGTGAAACTCATTATTGAGTTTTCCTCTTTAAGCCTGCAGAAACGTAAAAGTAAAAAGCATGTCAAACAACACCTATACCTACAAACCAAGGTATTATCTCTAATGACTTAATTAGCTGAACTAATGAACATACATATTATGATCGTGGTTTGATGTGTCGAAAATGTAACCCCGAATTCGATTATGAGTGTCTGCTGCTAAAACAGTTTTTCCATCCTTTCGAAATCCTAAACCTTGGACTCTCACACCCTCCCAGTTGTCTATTACATTGCCTTCCAAATCCTAAAACATAATGCAGGTAACCAGAACTTTTAGGATATATACATAACACTTTCAACATAGAGGCAAAATGTGTCCAAGCGATATGTTGCTACGTACGCAAAGATAAAACTGCCCACGAGTTCCACCGGTTACAAAGCGTCTTGAGTCAGGGTGCCACGCGGCGGAAGTAAGAGAATCTTCAGCTTGAGGAGCAACTTTGACATGAAGTTCTCCGGTCGCTACATTCCATACAAGAAGCTCGGTGCATTCTTCGGGCCCACATGCCAAAATGTAATTGGAATCGGGACTCCAACATAGATATGAACACCCGTACTGGTGACCATCTAATGTTTTTCGATGCATAAGTTTTAAATCAGTCTAGGGAACAGCAATACAAAACGTTATTTCATCAACAAATGTTCCCCTTAGCATCATGAGAATGAATACGGAATATTAATACTACAAAACAATACTTACTGGATGCACATCCCAAATAATAAGCGTTTGATCCTTTGATCCCGTGGCAAGTTTAGTACCATCAGGTGAGAAACGACAAAACCACACTTCATCAGAGTGATCATTGAGAATTTGAAGGGTGGTGGATGGAAATGTATCCTTGGTGCAGACATGATCCACAACAAGAGAAATATCCTCCTGCCACTCACTGTTATGGTATGGACAACGTTCGGTTTGCCAATCTATCGATTGTCTTAAAAGTGTTTCCAGTCGGCGGGGTGGTAACATAATTGACGGAGGCAAAAACTGCTGCAGCTGCTCCATCAGCTGGCTTCGGCTCTCCTTCCCTTTCCAATGAGCTTGCTCACGCACTTCCTCGGGAGTAGCACACATTATGTACGCAGATAATTGATGGACCCGACTGGTTCTATGATTGAGCGGAGTCAACTCATATCGTAGGGTTGAGAGTGCGTCAATAACTCTGCCCTCTTCTAACTGCTCCAAATACTTTTGCTCCAAGAGCAAAAATTGCATTTCCTGTAAAACATACATACAGGCTTTCTAACTCCATGCAAGTATTTACAATGTACGATCACCACCGCGCACCGCGCATTTCAGAAATAAATGTTCAAGAATTCAACTTACAACCAATGACTCCGGATTCTCCAAAAGGGTTTTCAAATCCTGAAGGTCAGCATGAGCCTTGTTCCAATCACCTTTCATAACATTTTTACGAAACTTCGCTGCCACAGGGTGATCCATACGACATCCTGACTCTTCCATCAAGATCTCTGCACTCTTCCTATGGAAACATCAAAATTCTCAACATATTACAAGTCTCCTAAACTGCGCTCTCTTGAAATAAGCAACACCACACTTACGTCAAGCCTATGGCTATTAAGTGTTGTCCAATAATTCGAACAACGTCTTCATTGGCTTTCTGGCCAATAATTGATGGTGTTGGTGAAGTTTTGAGTTCATCATCTGCGTGAACTCCATTCGTAAACCCGTTGCTCTTGACTGGGGACTCGTCGGTGCCGTTCGTTGCCTTTTAAAAATTACCAGGAAAACTGTGCTTTTTATCTGAACTTCTTACATGGACCATAAACCTTGAATACATTACTCATTTGCTATTTGCTCTAATTTTCACCTGCTGAGTCTGCATGTTGTTGCTGACCCTCGGTTTCTTCTTGGGGGGCGAGTCGTCGGGGGGCGAAGCCCTCCCTTCTCCCCTCCCTATGGAGGCCAGACTGATCTCACCTACGGAATTAAAAAAATTGATTTCATCAATGAAACAAACAAATGCAGTACGACTTCAAAATTCAATCCACCAAGTAGATTCACCTCTAAAGACACTTTCACTTAGAGCTCAAATACACACACCTGAATAAAATGAAAGATAGGCCTGTTGAGCTGGTTGCTTTAAACTGCCGATGAAGATGAATTTTCCCGGAAAAGAAGAAACTAAACATGAAATTGTGCTCAGTAGTAGGTCAAGCTGTGCTACAATCCATTTTTAACTCATAAATAAACCCTGATCTGCAACTACTCAATCCACGTGAATCTGCACTTGACTGTATAGACAAAACCAACGACAAGTGATGATTGAAATGACAAATCACCACTGTGCACAAAGATCTCCACTTTCCCTAGTTCTCTTCCCCTCGTGTTTGGCAACTGTTGTTTCTATAAACAACAAAACAGTTAATAATTCAACATTTGTTCGCGAATATTTGCCAGATCAATTGCGCATTAATAATGTAAACTAATTTAGGCGATTCTTGCAAGCCTTATTTCCCCTAAATATTAACCCGGAAAATAAAACAAACAAGGCACCATTTCATGCAATTCCCACTGATTCATACTTACGTATACAACGTACTGTTATTCACGCAATACTTCTTATTTACTTACTTACTTCTAATTTCCAAGTATCATGGAATAGCGATCATGAATAGTCTTTGTGATAGATACTCTCGTGGTCAGCTGATCCGGCAAAAGAATAAAAGCGTACACATTAACTCCTGGCACTATCAAATTTTACAACAGCAGCGTCAGCAAACTGAGCAAACGGCAATAACCAGCTGTGGGAATCTGAAATGGCGATAATATTTCGTTTTCTATCCTTATAAAAATCACAAGATTCTTGTTTCAAGTAAATACACAATTACAAGAGGATGCATATTACACAACTGAAATTCAATTCTGTATACTCAGTAATTTGTACCATTCAAAGTTTGCTTACATATATGGTTCAGATGAACCAATATAAAGTACTGCAGCAGTTTTATTCGCTAAAGCAGCGTTGTCCCTCTTCTACCTTCGTAACTTGACAGGCTAAAAAAAAGTATAAAGGTTACCACATTACTTGTTTGTTTAATTTGCCTGAACATTAGTAACATAACAAGATACAATTTCCAAGAAATTATTATTCTACACAGATCGTCAGAATTTTCCACCATATATAGATACTAACACATGTAACATTAGACGAAGATTACCCTGTACAGATATAACTACTCACACTCCTATTATACGAGTTCAAGGTAGGGGAAAGCGGAAGTTGGTTCTGTAAAGAATTTAGGAGATGGAGTTTTTTCAAACTTAAATATTAATATTTATTGACTCACTTCACCCGAACATGTGCACCCTGCATCGTGGTGCACACTGATGCACAGCAACTTGTAAAAAGCTTACTCACTTACTCAATCCGTCAACCTTATATACATTACATCGTGACCGCAATCCATTCCGTATATTCTGGTACTAATTATAGTCACAATCTATTATACACACTCCTCTGGCTGTGTTACAAACACTGCACCAGATTTCACATTCAAAAGACCTAACGAACCTATATCCACCACCACACAGATCCACATCGATACAACCAAAAAATGCGTATGCAACTATCAGAAACCTCCGCAATTGCAAAAATCGAACCAGTTGTATGCCATTAGGAATCACAAAATAACCGTTTCATATAATTTTTAGTCTACACAATCTGGAAAAGATTATAATCAAAGACGGATAATTAGGAAATACATACGTTATAAGATGGACCTACAAACACATCCTGAACGACCTTGACCTTATAAGGTCCCCCACCGAGATGAATAATTACACGCAATAGATTCACTATAAAGATTCAAGAGGTAGCCCTAACTGCCCTTAATTATTCCAAGTGTACACGTATTACAAACCTTTAACTACGAATTTCATGCCACATCTTCTTTAGAGAGAGCAATGAGGGAACGGAAGTTTCGAACCTATTCTAAATTCTAACACTGCATTCAACAATAATGACCTATGAAAACTGTTACTCAACACGGTGAGAGTAAATCCTTTCTCTCTCTCCCTATCCCTATTACGTCTTACTTCGCCTTCCGACTAAAGTTCATGTAAATATCTAAATATTACTTTCTCACATAATAATATCCGCCTCAATATCATCCTCTATTATTAACATACATCAATACATCCACGCCAACAAAGAAAAAACCTATTATGGTCAAAACCATTTACGCATCCACTTCAACATTCATTTTTTAAACAATGTTGACATATTCCCAACTTTATCTCCCTTATACCAAAATGTAAAAATCCATCTCCACAATAAAAAGTGAATCTCCAAAACCCATTCCTAACTTACTAAACCACAATTAACAGCAAAATCAGAATTCGAAAAAAGATAATCCCAAGTCTAATCCTAAAATGTCTCAACCCTCCTTATAGCTTTTACTCTCTAAACTCCCAACTCCCACCCCAAACAGCTGAAGTGTTACATACACTGGACTGCTGAGTCATAAGATCTGAAATGAAGAAAGAAAATGTCAAAATGATCCATCAGTCTCATGAATCATTCTGGATAAAGACATCGTAAATCGAAACCCGTCACTCTTTGGCACAAATACGTATGCACTTATTTCTCACGGGATCGCTCACTCAGTCCTAATCTAACAATCGTCAATTCGCCACCATTGACCACTGCATGCATACAGTCAAGAAGTTAACCTGGTGTGAATTCTACTCAATTATTTAGTAAAAGATAGAGCAAAAAATCCTTCAAAAATGAATACCTTAAAAATCCTTACACTTTCAAATGATACAATGGTCCAAATACAAAGGAAGGTTATCTCACATGTAAATAATATTCTTCATAATCATTTCAAAAAGAGCCAATCAAACGTATTCAATGGACAATAGATAAGAGTATATATAGAATATAGATAACATAGGAATTAATAAATTACTCAACTATATAATTTCCAGCGCGGCCCTTGACCTCCAATTAATATTAACAGAAGTGTATTTTTGAGGGAATAAATCAAATTATAATACCTATGAAGAGTCAATTCTCTATTGAAGATTCTCTCACAAAAAGTTGGAAAAATTCAATCAATATTTATATAGATTAATACAAGATAGACACATGATGGTCCATCTTACTATAGATATGACAAGCCACATAGTACATAATATAGGAAGGAAAATAACAAAAATCTCACTTTATATAAAGTAACAAACACTATATGATGATATACAGCTATATACCCAACCAAAAGAAGGCTACCCAATAATTTAACATTATACTTATACCTACCTTATACCTGTAACTTGTTCTACTTGTTTTCGAAAAGATGAGCACACACACACTGAACACTGAACTGACTGAACAGAGAGAGAAAGAATAATATTATTATGTATAATAGTTTTAAAGACAGATGATGAGAGTTTACTTCAATTTTATTTGCAATTTTTCACCCCACTTTCGTTATATAAAATAAGTAATGCATGAAAAATGATGAAGCATAATAAACCTGAGAGTTAAACACAGCTGACAGAGGCATGTATAGTATATAATGTATGTAGGAGGAATATATTGAAAAAGTTTCTATAATTCCTGGGCTTTAATTTTGTAACCACATATATATCTATCACAATATAGGTTCTATATTACACACACACACAGAGTATACAAAAGTTTTAAAGGAGCAGCAGCAGGAGCAGCACATATACACTATTATAAAACCATGCAGATGAGGAATGGAGAGTAAAATGTGAATTCAGGTTGGATTTTTTATGACAGATATTTTTAAATTATGAGAGCACTGTTAATAATAACAGATTAACAAGCCTAAAAATCACACATAAATATACTCTTCAATTGTTCGATATTTTTTGTTACCACAGATGATAGCTGCGTATACACAAATGTGTGTATGTATACTTCGTTGACACTGAACTCCTGCTCCGTTTCCATATATAAGACCACTACCTTACAAATAGGAGAGCGAAGGAATAAACTGCGCTGGTTTACCATTTACCACTTTTGCCATAGAGTTTTACCATTGACCAATATTAACGGCTCAGGCACAACTTCCCTTATGCATTACTTTTTGTGACTGGCAACAGCAACACGTCTCGCTTGTAATTCATAATATGTTCTTGCACTTGATGCGTATACACATAATAAAGGTGGAGATGATATGAAAGACCTTATTCTCCATGATAAAGTAGGGATCAGGCACAAACTATAGAGTAGCAGAGTACCCCTAGGGGAAGAGTACGGACCTGATTAGGCAGGCTTTGATAGAGGATACACGAGGTGTTACTAACATTCAATTTTCGAATAGTATTACATTGTGTTGGTATTTTGGTATTAATTTTTAGCATTTGAGAGGCTATAGAGTTGGAATTAGGAAAAACGTATGAGGGATTTGTGGGAAAGTATAAGTATTTTAAGCACGATAGAACGGGAAAGAGATGAATAAATCTTGCGGCTGTTGGTAGCTTCAGTCTTGTTAAATACAGCGCAGCGTAAAAATTTTATTTATGAACACAATTTTCTGGTGTAAGAAATTGTTGGGGAAAATGATGGGAGATATTACTCAAGGTAAATAATGTAGGGAAGTAATCTCGGTAATGAAGGGCTCGTAATCTTTACTGACTCCTACAATAAGGATATAGAGAGTTGAGGTGTAAAAAGTTATGGGCAAGACTTTTTGTCTCCCCAATATCGGCAGGCATAAATATTTTGGGACACCAGAAAATTGTGTCTATGGGATTAAAGTGTTTTAATAATATAGGGTTGCTTGGGTTTATTTAGCGCAGGCTACTGTAGTTGAATTCATGATATAGCCGAAGCCCAATGGTTATATTGTACTCTCTATTTGAGGAGCTCGCGAACTCATTGTCAGCTCATTATGACATCAGCGCACACCTGAGTTTTTCTCCTTGTCTATTGGCGCATTCAAAAACCAAAGCCAATAGACGAGGAGAATAACTCAGGTGTCCGACGACGTCATAATGAGCTGAGTTCGCGAGCTGCTTAAATAGAAAGTATGGCAGCTTTAAGTGTACATACAATGATGTGGCGGTATATGGGACTGTAATAGACTATAGTAGAGAGTTGAGGCACAAAGCGGAAAAATGGGATGAGGAGAGGATGAAATTGGCCAAATCATCTCAAAGTCTGAGGAGTAAAACCGTTTACACTCTGGAGACTTTTGATTCCAATTTAAATGTAACTAAACCGCAATGTTGGAATAATAATACTGACATTTTGCTAAAGTATTGATGAACCGTATACCGTATACAGTCAATTAATCCAGTTACACAGCAAAAAAAAAATCTTAAATTTAACAGGGAATCATGTTGATTCAACAGGGAACGCCTGTATTAATATTTGAACTCGCGATCCTGTTGATTTTGGAATTGCATTCCCCTGTAGGGCGTTCTACAGGCTATTGATGAATGTAAAATTAACAGGCTCCCCCGTAGATGTTAATGACAGGGGTCCCTGCAACTGTAGTTGCCAGGATTTCCCGTCAAATTTACTGACCAAATTCCCTGTAGAGGTTGTCGCCAGGGTTTCTTGTCGATTATGATGACAGTGGCCCATGTAAATGTTGTTGCCAGGGTTTGCTGTACATTTTCATGACAGGGGTTCCTGCAAATGAATTTGCCAGGGTGCCCAAATGTATAAGCAACTGTTATTTATTCCTCATACAGCGATGGTAGACAAAGACAACAACAATTCGGAAGAAAAAATTGTAAACACTCATTGTGAGTCACACAAAACATTTAGTGTTATTTACTGTGTTAAATAGGACTATTTAATTTGCACAACTATACACTGTTGGTGGCAATACGATTGAATAGAATTATTATTGTAAAAAGAAATCAGAGTATCTAGTTCAACCATCGGTAATTAATTAAAATGAACGTGTTTGTAAATATAAATACATTAAGTTACCTAAAGTTGTAATAATTAAAAAGTAAACAAACATGTCGTGAGGTTTTACGCATTTGGGCTGTAGAAACGCAAAGATCTTTGCAGGTGACAATGTAAACGACAAAATTATTTTAAGTGAAATTAGTTGGCAGAGTTACAGATCTATCTTAACTAAATATAAAAGGAATTAAGCTCACTGATCATCCAGACTGTGACTCCCAACATTTTCGGAATTTTCATATTCCATTTCATCCCGCACGATACATATTTGTCCAATGAGACTTTGAACAGCAGGAACTAGTGGTAGGGATGAAAGTGTTACGGCCTTCCTAAAAACACCTCAATTGGGAAGGCTAGGTTGAACACAAAGTAGCTTTTGAAGCAAGTGTCCAAGGTCTGCATAAAGTTATTTTCACATGGAATACCTACACCCGCCATCACGACCCAGCACTTCCTGTTTTCAAGAGTGCGGCGCTCAACCTGCAGGACTATATGTGGTGGTTTAAGATTTTCAGGCAAATAGTCCGTCATATTGGACTGGGGCTAAATTAAAATAAAGTTTGAAGTGATTAAATTCTTTCGTATAAGTAATTTTACATAGAGGAATTGAAAATATTATAAATTACAGTACTTACAGCCGTGAATTGAACAATAAAATCGGAAATGTAGTTTGAACTGGCTTTGGTTGTCCTACTGTGTGTACTGTTTCCAGCATTGTCACCGACTTGCTTCATCATTTTAGTTTTCTTATTGGGAGGGACCGAGGTTTTTTGTTTCAAAACAGCGGAGTCGTCCGGATTCTTTCGGCAAGCACTTGCCAGCAGTAAACCCAGAAAAAGAAATGCGATAATTTGGCAATCCTCTGGAAAATTAAATGAACATGTTAAATCAAACTTTTACGGTCTACAGTTTTGAAAGGTCTTTTAAAAATCTCTCCAGCTGACACAGATTAGAACGCTGAACATTTCACCAACATGTTCAATTGAGGTTTTAATAAGGTTGAAAAATAATTGTAATGAACATTACCTTCGTTCCCAGATTTTGGATGCTTTCTTATTCCAAGATCTGCCATTGTAATACCAGAACCATTGGCGTATTCATACAGATTATCACAGATTTTTGGAAAGTACTTGTACAAGTACTCTTTCTGGACAGGATAAATGGCATCGAAGTCTTGGCTGATCATTCCTATTTTGTCTACGAGACGTGGGTACTTCTGGATTACAGAAACTAAAGTCTGTCCGGATTTTACAATTTTTCTTCGGTAGAACACAGACTGCAGCATGAGATCGCTAATGGTAGAATGGCTTGAATTTCTTCTCATGAACTTGGCTGCAGTTTCCAAATCGCTTTCGCTTGTATCTTCAAAATCTAAAAATGGTTACCGTGGATTTAGAAATTGTCACGAACAAGTAAAAATTACTTACAACAAATGCGATCATAACAAACTTAATATAATGAATGACACCGTAAGGAGGGCAAGGCTGCAACTTTACCAAGTGATTGGGAGCTCCAGTCTTCCTCCAGTACTGGTTTATCGGCACTCTTGTTATACTTCCTTCTCATATTATTTAAACGGCCGTACAAGTAACCGGTGGGATGATGAGCAACTGGACTCATGAAATTCCACATTTTGTAGGTTCCATCCTTATCAAGTCGGTTTCCCAAAGCCGGAAACGTTTTCACAAGATCTTGTACCACTTGATCAAGTAATCGCAAGGGAGGACTGCATTAAGTTAATAAAAAAATTGAGTTTTAAATTGGAACAAAACGCTGACGCAGCAATATGGAAAAACGAAAATAATTGTTATTACTACAATCCTGCAGAATCCATTCCTGCGTTGATTTTATTGCTTATTATTATCAGAAATATTTTCGTGAGCACTACCATTGTATCCCACGTTTCATCAACTGGACAAATGTCTTTAAAGATTAGTGGGAAAAAGGCACATTGTCTGCGAAACCGTTTGTGCTGAGACCGCATTTGTCTCCTTGAAGTGGCTTTCATTAAAGAGTGAAGGTCGCAACTTGTTATAGTGACTCCCAAATCCAAATTCTCAGGCTACTGTCCACGTCCACCGACGATATGGTGTTATTTTGAACCAGGAATGATAAGTAGAAATGGATTAAATCTTGTAAAACTCCTTCAAGTAAGTCGTGCATAATATCAAATGAGTACATATTCAATACGTGAGTGTATGGAAGAAGGTTGGTGGGTGAATTTGATTTCACTCCGGTTTAACTCTTATCATTTCTTCAGTCAACAAAACCTTATTATAATTTAAACGGTTCCGAAACAATCTAGGGTCTTCCTCACAAGCGGTTTGAGTTTGTAGTCTGTGCATTTAAAATACAGCCCATCCGTGAAGTCACCGTAAACTCTTGATATATTTTCTTCAGGATTAGCCCACGTTAATGACTTGAAGAAGTTGTGGTCACCGAATAACTTATTTAATGTCTCGCGGATGGGTACAATCTGAAGTGTGAGAGGAGCATAATGTTGTGCCGAATTGAATCCGAAGTTTGATCACATCACAAGATCAGTGTCCAGTGCTATTTCTGCTGGTGCCACGTAATATCCACTTTGCATTAGGCATTTTTCAAGTAGGTACGGCGTTTTCACGTTATCAAAATTATCTTTGAATGTATGAATTTTGTCGATCTTCTGTTGAGAAGTTAAGGCGTCATTAGTAAAAACATGTTCACAGAAGCGTAACATAGATTGAACAATTATGGTGAATACTCCAGGAGCAATATCAGATGATTCCTTACTTTTTGTCACCAACAAACTCTCGTCGTTAAATAACTCATAGGTACTAATGTTTTTTATATGACTTTCCGTATTCCACATGCCATAAAAATGCGACCCTGTTGTATTTCATTGAGCAAATTTTGCACTTGATACTCTACTATGTTATTTCCGTTCCCATGTATTAGTTTGAAGTGGTTCATCCAATCGGAGTAATGTGCATACTCTTCATCGCAAAAAGAACAAAGGATTACCTGTTGCAGACCTATTGATATAAGCTTTTCCTTTCTGATGATTCCTTTCTGATGAACTAATGCACTCATTTCTTCTGGGGTGAGGACATAGAATGTTCGATCTTCGTATCCCTCCTCTGAAAAATAAAAAAAATCAAGTTAATTTCCACATTCCATGGCAATATTTTGTCTGAGAGGAACACTGCAAACAATAGTAATAAGTTGCATTCATGTCAAAATTACAACACTAAATATAAACAGCCTGTATTCATCACAACTGTTGCTGTTCCGCATTGGAATTCGCCTTCGAAAAAAATGTACATTTAAATGTGCAATACTAAAATAAATATATAACCCTACAATTAGCCACAATCTTTACTACATGAATTGTTTGTTCATAAGCTGGTATATCCCATGGGCAAATTGCAACGACAACTGAAATCAGTCCAATTACTTCGTACAATTAAGAGACATGGCATAAGATATGTTTACATGTTTCTTAACAAGCAAAAGGACATAGGAACGTAAATCACGTAAATTCTACATTAAATGATGTAGTGCTTCGGGGGCGAAGTAAAATGGCCATTCAAGCTCACTCCAGTAATATTAATTTTCTCATCTATATGAAAATTTCCAAAAAATAGAATTATTCAGGATTTGAGTGCATCACTGAGCACTGTGAACAGCTCTACAAGTCCTCTCATTGCAAGTGGAAATTTGGGGGAGAAGGAAGACGAGATATGTGGGTGAATGAGCAATGTGCTTTCTCTGGGGAGTCTTTGCAAGAGATACATGGATCGGGGGGATTATGAAAATGACTTGAATTTTATTTTACTGCACAACTTTACACTTGTCAGTAAATGCAAATTTGAAAAATTTGTTTTGGAATTATTATTCAGCATTTACTAATATCACTAAGCAATATAACCCGCCCTGAAAGTCCTTTCACTGTATGAAGGGTTTCAGGGCAGAAGGGAAACGATATATTTCGGTGAATGAGCTACATGCAGTCACTTGAGAGTCCTAGCAATGGATACATGGATTCAGGGGATTATGAAAATGACTATTTTATGTTGTTGCATTACTTGAAGCTTGTGTCGTTAAATGAAAATTTGAAAAAATTGTTCTGGAATTATTCAGCATTAACGAGTGTAACTACGCACTGTGACCAACCTTAAAAGTCCTTTCACTGTATAAAGGGTCTCAAGGGAGACGGAAAACGAGATATTTGGGTGAATGAGCAATGTGCTTTCACTTGGGAGTCTTTGCAAGAGATACATGGATTAAGGGGATTATGAAAATGACCATTTTGTTTCATTGCACTAATTGACACTTGTGTCATTAAAATAAAAATAATTTTTTTTGAATTATTCAGCATTTACGAGTATCACTAAGCACTATTAAAATCCTTAGAAGTTTTTTCATTGTAAGCAGAGACTCCGGGAAGAAGGAAAACGAGAAATTAAGTTAACGAAGGAATGTGGACTTCACTTTCAAAATCATGCAAAAGATAAATGGCTTGACGAAAAAATAAAATGATTATTTTATTTAAACAAGAACTAGTGTAATTTAAAATTAAATAATATGAAAAACAAAATGATTTTACCTTCAAATGTAGGAATAAACTAGGCAAAACCATAATCCTAATGAGTCCTACGCCGGTCGAGGAGGATCGGACTCCATAGTTTTCCAATGAGGAGATAATATGACGAACTAGAAACAATGGAAAACGAAAGTGAGGATATTCTTGTTCTGAGTTGTCGAACCTATTGCGATTACACTGTACAAACTATTACATTGTTCGTTGAATTAGTTAATAAAACTGCACATCAGCGAAAATAAGTTCCCTTACACTGAAAAGAACCAAGTGTTCGCAATCTACGCTTTGCACCAACTGACAGGAAGCACCACGGAAGATGAGATGTAAAGTTAAAATCAGTGCGGACTGCAGTCAACGACATAGTAATCGTCTTCACATTGCTAGAAAACATGTGAGTTATATAGCCTTTGTCCTTCGCTCGCAGTCTGCTATACTTACTCTATAGCGTACTACACTGTAAAAAATAAATCTGATCATTCAACAGGATTCCCCTTGGAAATATTTGAACTTGGAAATCTGTTAAAATTTAACAGGTTCCCCTGCTGACTTAACAGGAGTCCCTGTATTTAACAGGGGCTCTTGCTAATTCAACAGGGGGGCCTGTTAAATTTTAACAGATTTCCAAGTTCAAATATTTCCACGGGGAATCCTGTTGAATCGTCAGATTTTTTTAGTGTGTACATAGCTATATGGTACCCCTGCCTAAGCTTTGCATGCATGCAATTTACTGGCGATGAGTGAAGCCTCACAAACAGATCTACTGTCAAAAGGTTCCTTTCGCGCGTGTTTTTCGTCGGCTAAAGTGCATAAGGGGCTATATGAAGAAATCGCTTATACGTGTAAGTGCATGGTAAATCCCGAATAAGTGATCTATGCATATAGCCCCTTTTGCAACAACTTTGTATCACACTTGATGTTGAAATATACGTTCTTATTGAAATAAGCTAGGTTTACTGCAGTGTGTATTACTGCCTTCATAATTTTATGTGTTTACACTTAAGCTTTTTAGTTTGTGGCAATCTGACTCTAAGTTTTTTAAAAACTAGATTTTAAATTTGAGTAGCTCATTACGTACTTCATGCAATGTTGGGTACGAGTATGCTGCACTAGGCACTGTTGACTACATTTTGATCCAAAAAAATGCTCATTTGCTATAATTACATTTTAATAACAAATGCTCGAAGGAGCCAGCTGTATGGAGTTAAGAAAAAATAAGCGATAAACATTGGAACCATTACGCAGTGTATAGTCAGCATTTTTACATTTTACCATATACGAAAGTCACAAAAACATTATCTCTGCAATAATATTCATTTTATTAATTACAAACTAAACTTGTCAACATAGTTTGACAAACCTGACAAAATTATTGTATGAAACAACGAAGCTTTCAGTAAGGTGTTGTATAACTAGGCATTACAACCAGCTAAATTTGTCACTCTACATTTCATCAGTTCTTATTATCAGTACAGTAATTTAAAAAACACTGCAAGTCCAAGAAATTCATAACTGATGGGTTAGCAAAATCATGCTTGTATATTACGAATTGAACAATTCTAGGGAGACTCGAAGTAAATGAACATATTAACAAAACATTGCTATATATCCCTTATAATTACATCGTTAAGCACTGTTTGCTGAAAGAATTCATTACTTTTGAAACATGGGAAAAAAGTGAGCACAGATTATACAACTGTCTATAGCCAACCGGGTTCCTAAATTACTAATTACTGTTGGTGGTTGACCCACACTAACTCCGCTCCACTTGATTTCGACGGTCATAGTTTCCCATACGGGAACCACAGTTTCTACAAACAAGAAATAGTTGTTACACACCAAACTACATCACTTAACTTGATCAATATATTGCATAATAATTAAATCACCTCCACAGTTCCTGAGACCAACAGGGAATCTTTCATTCTTGTATTCGAACGACTGTCCATCCAAATACCACCCGTAGTTTTGCTTATCCCAAAAAACTAGAAAACTGTTTTTGGTGGACCCATTGTCGCAACAAATATTTAAGCAATTTGGCAGTATTCGAATTTCATTCATACAGAACAGACAGGAAGTAAATTTATAAATAATGATGTCAATGTTAATATATTTACTCACAATGCATAATTGGCTCCTGTATTACATTTTCCCCAAAATCTGTACAAACAAAAGATATTTTTAGATGAAATTTTGAAACAGCGTCATGTAGATGGTAGACCTTGGTTTGATCGGAGGTGTTGGTAATAAGAGAATGAATTTTTAAAATGAACATTTCATACCGTGGAATGATCCAGACGGGGACATGGTAAGCAGAGGTCCACTTTCCAAGGCGTCGGAGAAACGACATTGTACACCACATGATTCAGTAATTTGAATAAATACGGCATTTGGATATCCGAAGTCGATATCCTGCAATGGAGGCGACGGCACACTCCCCACACGCTCAACTAAGATTTGATTACTATACCACAGAGATCTGATGTTAACTTAAATAAAAAAGTGCATTATATTATAAATACTTCCAGCATTCATATTTTTGCACATTTTTTAATTTCCATACGAGCAGTAACTGACATTCAATCCCCCTGAGGAAATCCGGTATTTCAACTTCCCCTTCCTCGTCCTCCCGACAAAAGTCTCTCGGTGTTACTTCAATTATGTTTGTATCTTCTGTACGGTAGCGGTAGAATGGTTTTGAATACGAGCCATTGAACACCCGTACTATCATGCATTCAGGGATTCCATCTTTCCAAGGACCTAAAATTACATTACAAAAACGGGAATTGAAGAACACCTACAAAATATTTTGAAATAATGGCTTGAGCTACAAACACTTTGTACAAGCTCATCCTACATTTTGGTGAAATGTAGGATTCTTCCATTCTGAAAAATTATTGCAGTATATTGCCTGAATCACTTGTAGTATCTTCGCTGGATCCTTTAATGTTCCCACCCTAACTTTTAACTTCACTTTCTATATTTTGCTAAACGACAGCATGACAGAGTATTCAGAGGGCACAACTTGGTTATCCATAGCTGCATGACATCGTTGGAAAACAACGCTGGAATAGAAATTTGGTGTGGTCATCCAAGGTCCATTCAGGCGGAAAACATTATTCAAATGTGGGTAAAAATGTACATTTTTCCATCATTACATCTATTCTGGATATTCATATGGCTGTTTCTGTTGGTTATACATTTCTCGGCTTCCTCCCGGTCTTTCATAATCATAAGTATCATATGCAAGAGAAAAAAGTACTTTTTACTGTTATATTTACCTTGCAGCTTCACTCATGCTATCGCCTCTTGATTTATAGTGTGTTAGTTTTATTATGGAGAAAACTAAAATGTCAAGTGCAGATATTGCGGTTACACGTGTTATAATGATAACTATCAATACATATGTCTGAAGTGGTAGGAAAAAAGTATTTTATATTCATATTGAAACTTATAGACAAAAATATCATTGCCCCATACACCATTTCCCTGGTTCTAAAGAAAGTATGAACATGAAACTTTATTTAACTTCCATGCAAAAGTGTAACCAACCAACTTCACATTTCAAAGTCACTGTTTCTACGCCATCGCTATATTTACGTTGCAAGTAAACTTGGTAATCACAGGTGATTGCAAGCATTATTAACTGTTACGGATGTGGCGATAAAGCTACTATTCTATGTCACTCCCATTTTAACATATCACTACAGCACACTATGTATACAGCGGGGAGTTTAGCATCTTTGTAAAAACACAATTTTTCACAAAAAGTTCTTTTACCTTTTTAGTAACTGCGGGCTCAACGAGGAAAATTTCATGTCGGGTATCCTTGGATTACTTAAATGTATAAAAATCTAATAATGATATTTTCATATACTTATAAGGAGTCACTTCAAACTGGTCTGCTGAGGGCAAAACGTGGGATTCCGTAAATGCCGCAATCCACAATAAAGCTTTGAAGACGCTAAAGGCAAAAACGAAATTTAAATGCAAGGATTATGAATTATGTTTTTTCACACTCGGAGGGATTCGCCGTCCCCAACCTTGTAATAAGTCGGTCCCCACTGGTCTTTCCAACACTGACAATCAAACAAGCCCATTCAACAACACTAACCTGCAGGACATACAATTAAATGATGATTTGGAAACTACTTCACATGGACCATTTTTCTCACACTACATAATTCATGCGCCCACGAAGTACAGGGACACGTCTAATTTGTTCGAATATAACGGTAATTTCTTTCGAAAATCAATGTTTTTAATGATTGCACATTTTTTATATCTGATTTGGGGCACTTCTCGTATCAATTAATGACTTAATATTAATCTTTTTTAAAATTATGGAATAAACATTGGCAACTAACTAACTAGAAATTACTAAGCTTCAATTACTGTCATTCAAACTAGCAGTTAGTCATTCATCACCAATCTATGTGTTCAAATGAGCTAAGCGGTCTCATTCATTTCTCCGGTTCCATTTTATTGACAAGACTAATTGAAGTATCTCCGACAGTTCATATATGCATGTTTTTATAAAATATTATTATTCATTTGTAAAACAATTCGAAATGAGCTTACCAAACACAAAAATAATGGTAAAGCACTTCTGCAGGGTTAAGTTCAGCACTTGTTGAAACTGGTACGAATTGTTAGGAATACTTGTAAACACACGTTCCCTTAACGCAAATGAACATTTATAACAGGAATAATATTAGTTATGGAGTCACTGTTGATTCTTTAAATTGTTGGGATTCCTTCTCGTAGTCTCATTTGTTGAAGTAGATTGAACACCATAGGAAGTTATGGCCACACAGAGAGTTGGGTTAGGGGCATTTAGCATGTACTGAAGAATAGATTCAGGTGGGCACATATCTACACAAGCAAAATTTCAATCAGTTGGAAGAAGGGATTTTAAATCTATAATAGTAACAACAATAATTGGAAGCTACTGACTTCTTCGGTCTGTAAATACAAGGGAGAATGTTATGTTATATCATGGGAAACCGCCATAAAAGCATTTGTAGAACTGGAAGCTATGAAAATAAACGTTGTATCTGTCATGTAGTATTGACGCTCGAAAAGAAGACTTCCCACAAGATCTTGTCGAAGTAATATTCACAAATTGTTGGAACTAAGGACTGCCACTGGATTCGTTTGATTGGTAGTCACTGTGATTACTGTCGGAGTCGAAAACTGGTGGGGCCACCCTGAAATATACGGTTATCGAATAATCGTGGTGCAGGGCCCACACCCTTTCCAAATGTTTTATGGCAACACTGGGGCCTTGGCCAACAGGCAGTCTCTGAAAATAGCTATCTCGGGGTGCTAGCTGCGTATAAGTTACTTGACATTTGACGAAGTCGACTGACACTTCAGCTGCAAATGAAATGCACCAAGGCGAATGCGTATAAGTAAGAGGTTAATTCGTCAATAAAGAGAAATTACGCTTGAACAACTGCATTTACCATGAACTGGTGAAATGTTCAAATCGTTTAACACAACGTCACAATTAGCGTCCCTGCCAATTGTTGGTGTATTATTACCAGGCCTCCCTCTTCACTTGAATTTTTACAGGGAACGTCCTCTGCAAGATTAATTCATTTTCCCTGTTACTACGTTATCAGATCCCCTGTTAATGAACATTTCATGTATGCAACCTGCAGAAAAAATTTTACAGGGCACGTGAAAATCTGTAGTTCAGCGGGGGATCCTGTAGAAAATTCAATATCAACAGGGTCACCTGTTAAGTAAACCACACCAGGGGATCCTGTAAGGCGTTCAACAGGATTTCCTGTTACATTTTACAAACTTCCCTGTTGTCCCAAAATAACATCCACTGTGCCCACTTTTATTTTTTACTGTGTAGGGGAGTTTTAAGAGTATCCCAAAGTGTATAGTTTATTTAATTTTTATAATTTTTTATTACCTTTACCGCATCGAATAGTTGCAATAAGTCTCTGGTATAAGTGATAAGCAGTTGCAGTTGGTCTGGTATAAATACTATATTGCATCAACTGACACTGTGGGGAACCATATTTAAATTGCGTCTCACTGTATCCAAACCCAAAGTTTCTTGCTGTCTCCAGACATTCCAGAGTATCTACAACGTGTATCCCCAAAAGGTAACCGCAGACTCAAATTGCGGATACATTGCGGGTAATTTTGAGTATGGCCTTAACGAACAACCCGAACGCAGCCTTTCGTTCAAATATTGAGCTGTTTTATTTAGCACCAGCACCCAATTTCAGCCTTATTTGTGAATAATTCATCGGCTCCATCACCTAGCCTCTTCAGCTAAATACACACTAAAAAAATCTGACCATTCAGCAGAATTCCCACGCAAAATATTCGGACTAATCTGTAAAATTTTACGGGTTCCCTGTTGAATTAACAGGAGTCCGTGTTAAATTGATGAATTTAACAGGAGAACCTGTATTTTCTGTAAATCTGTTCTAAATCTGTAGGGATTACGGGATGCTATTTAAATGTTAACAAGCACATCCGAATCATTTTGGCGTTAACTTTGGGAGGGGATTGCTTGACAAAATTAATTATTGAATCAACACGGGGTAGTTTACATGCAAAGTACTATTAACGACACGGGGGGGGGGGTTGTACGGTTCCCTCCCCACCCCTGCGGAGCTGAGCTTTACCACTAGTATCCATATAAGCCATACGTCCAAAATTCTCTCTCTATGCTTTAGTCTGTTTCTGTGTATAATTCTCATAGGACGAGCACGTTTAAAATTTACAACGAAAAGACTACACTACACGCGTACATATATACTGCATATTATACATCATATATACATGAAGTAATTAATTTTTTTTGTTCACAAAATTTAGCTCCTTTATAATTTATAGCATCTCTTCACTATTTATTATTGGCACCCATTTAAGGCTGCAATATTTTTAGGGCCAACTGCAGTATTTTTATTCCGTTTTGCAGTATTTTAATGGAAGCTGCAGTATTTAATGGAAGCT
>JAQFXU010001499.1:0-28493 GCA_034693705.1 Spatulosminthurus flaviceps | reverse complement strand
ATGAAAGATTTTTGGACGAAATAGTTTGTCCAAAAAATACTGGACGAAAAAGTTTCTGGACGAAAATTCCGGGACCCAGGCTATGACATTGTTTGCAGTTGCAGGAGTAATCACGCGAGTTGAAATGAAGTACATGTAGGATTGTTGGAGTCGATCTGCTTCATTCCATTTGTGGAGTTAAACGGAATAGTTTCCAGTCACAATGATATCCCTTACGGCTTTTCTTATTACCTCGGTCATTTCCGTGAGCATTTATTACTTGTTTATCAGAAATGATGGAAAATCATATCCAAAAGGTAATTAAGAATTATTACAAAACTTGTTTAAAATCCATTAGAAAATATTTATAAGCAAATTAATCGAATAAATTCTGTCCCAACGATTAGTATCCTATTTCCTTTAATTTTTTTTGAAATAGGACCCTTTGCTCTACCTTTTATTGGAAATTTGCTTCAGTTAAAAGGAGGCTCGCACATAATGTTTGCAAAGTGGGCAAAAGAGTTCGGGCCGATTTTTCAAATCAAACTTGGGCTCAAAAGGTATATTTTTTACCGGAAGGAAAATACATATATAAACCAAGTTTCACGCAGTAGATGACTGTAATAAACTGTAAAATTACATGTCAAGTCTAGATGTTACGTGATATCAGATGTGAAAACTGTTCGCGAGGTTTTTAGTGACCCTCATCTTGTCGACAGGCCACACAATGCGGCTATCGAATTCTTACGTGATGGACCTCACGGTATAATTTCATCCATTGAATACCACTAATACCAGTTTATTTTGTATTCATTTACCCAGGTCATATTTAATGAAGAACCTTTTTAATTCTAATTTAAAGGGGTCGTTGCATCTTCTGGACAAGAATGGGTTGAACAGAGGAGATTTACTTTACGCAATCTCCGAGATTTCGGCTTTGGAAAAATAGCTGGAGAAGATATGATAACGGCTGAAGTAAGTGAATTTCTATCAAATTTGGCGAAAGATGTGGGTAGGCCAGTAACCGTGAGCAGAACATTCAATATGGCTGTCTTGAATACACTTTGGACAATCACAACAGGAAAACGATATCAGCAGGATGATCCCCGTCTTTGGACAATATTTAATCAGTTTAAAAGGTGAGTCATATGTGTATTCTATCCATCAGCATGTAATTTTAATCGCTTCTATATTTTATGAGATCGGACGAAGAAAAAAAATCGAAAACAGAAAGAATTGTACTTGAGGCTTGTTGTAAATAATCTCGTAGTTTTCAAGAAAAACTTGGAAGAAACCCTGTGGCAATCTTCCTTCCATCTGTGGCTAGATTGTTTCCTGATACATTTGGCTGGACAACTTTGATGCACGTGGTTACTGATATTAAAAAAGTTCTTCAGGGCCATGTAGCTGAGCATCAAGAAACTTACTCTGAAAACAGCGTCCCAAGAGATTTCATTGATGTATATTTAACTGAAATTTACAAAACCACGGACAAAAGTTCTAGCTTTTATAAAGAAAATGGAGGTAGAAACAGTCGTACATATATAATTTCAACTCAACATAAATTTTTTGATTATACTTTTTAAATAATAAAGACTTTTACTTCCAGTTCTATCCCTGAAGGCAGTCATGAGTGATTTTTTCATTGCTGGATCCGAAACGGTCACCTTAACCCTTTCCTGGTCCGTGTTGTACCTTTGTAAATTCAGCGAAGTGCAGAAAAAACTACAGGAAGAGCTTGATGCCGTCGTTGGAAGAAATAGAAACCCTTGTTTGGCAGATCGACCGTCGTAAGCCATTTAACTTTTAGATAAGGGATGAACATAGAATAAGCTAAAGCTGAGAAATTATTTTGTTCACACTTGGAACCCTTTGTCAATTTCCAGATTGCCGTACACTGAAGCAACGATCGCTGAAATAATGCGATACTCGTCAATTGTGCCAATTGGCCTATTTCACGAAGCGAGTACAGACAGCAAAATATTGGGTTATGACTGTCCGAAAGGAACACAAATTGTGGGGAACTTGATGTACTTTCATTACAATGAAAACTTCTTCCCAGAACCACAGAAATTCAAACCTGAAAGATTTCTCATCAACAATGGAAAAACATTCCAGAAAAACGATGCTCTCATGCCCTTTGGATTTGGAAAACGTGTTTGCCTAGGAGAAACTTTAGCTCGAGATGAAATATTTTTATTTTTGACTAGCATGTTTCATAGATTTAGTATTCGACTCGCGGATGAAAACCTTCATGCTTCATTGGAACCTGTACCGGGTTTCATAATGGGTCCTCAGGATTTTAAAGTGGTACTGGCTGAGAGAGAGTGATATTATTTGGAATGTGATTGAAATTATCAATAGGTTTTTATGCGCATTCTAAGCTGATGTAAGTATATACTATTCCACTCTTGAAAGGGATAATTGAAGCTATTTTAATGTTTAACAATATTAGACTAAAGATTGGGAAGTTCATTCATTGTTAATCATTGTTAACTACACATCATAATATGTATAATATTTTCAAAGACAATCTGTATCATCCAATAAAGTAATATTTTCAGTTACCCCCTTTTATTACCCATAAACTTAAAATTCTATAAAATTGATATGAAAGCAAATGCATCTCCGATTACATGGAATAGTTTAATTTTACAAATCTCAAGTCTTCCGCTTTGAAATTGACTTAAAGGTAAACTCTACACCAATACTACTATTATCACTCACCATGTGTATTATACATAATGATATGAATACCGTGCATGATATAAGCACACCATACTTAATTCAGGTAATAATTTAGTTGACCAAAAAATCAAAGGTAAAGTGCACCGAGCGAAGTGGAAGCCTTTGTGTGATGTGAAGTGGAAAAAATACTTTTTTTTATCACTGCACATAAAATTGAATATGTGTGCTACTGCAGTTCCTTATATATACATTTGCTAAACTGAGAGCTGGGAATGACTTATATCTATGTGATAGATCCCAAAATATATTTCATACAGTATATAGGAGTTTGTCCTGCACAGGTTGGTTGGTGCAAATGTAGGATGGAGAATCTTACAATTAGTTGGGTGAGGCTATCTTTGTAACCTTGACTGATGATCAAGCATAACATTTGAAATCACCCAATGTCAAGCTACGAAGGTTGAAATCAGAATCATTTCAGTTGTCTTAATGCCTGGAAAGAACTCTCTAACAGCCCGTCGTCATGATTTCGCTTATTCTGGTCTCAGCGGCTTTTTGTGTAGTGTTTTATTTTCTATTTTTCTGTAACGATGGTAAAAAATATCCAAAAGGTATCAAAACTGTGTGTCAGCATTATTTGAGAAAATTTATTGCTGCATCTACAACAAATATGGGTTTGCACACATCCTTTTATTTACATAGGTCCCTTCGCCTTACCTCTGCTGGGTAACTTGCATCAAATGAAGGCTGGGTCGCAAAATATTTTCCCCAAATGGGCACAACAATATGGTGGAGTCTTTCGTATCAAAATGGGATCAACATTGTTAGTAAAGCGCTACTGTTACACTATTTGCTGACATTTAAAATCCAACAATATTTTTAAAGTATATATTAATTTTAATTATGAAAAAAATTATGGTTTCGCAGAGTTTACGTAATAACCGATCTGAAAGCTGTAAAAGAAGCTTTTAACGATCCTGCCTTAAATTCTCGAGCACCAATCGAGGGTTTTGAATTGATTCGCTCAGGACCCCATGGTATCAAACTATATTACTCGATTAGCTGTGTATATATGTAATTACTTACATTGGTGATGGGTATAACTATAAACCGATTATTTAAGTATCTTTGGGACAATGTAGGTGTAGTGGCCTCTTCGGGACAAGAATGGGTCGAGCAAAGACGATTCACTTTACGTCACCTACGGGATTTTGGATTCGGTAAGAATGTTGGTGAAGAGATGATCATGGCGGAGGTCAATGAACTGCTTTCTGCATTTTCGAAGCAGAAGGGAAAGCCATTAACACTGGACAGAACATTTAACGTAGCGGTTCTGAATACCCTGTGGATGATCACAACTGGAAATCGCTACAGTCATGATGACCCTGAACTGTGGAGCGTTTTTAACCAACTGCAAGGGTAAATGCTCGACACTCAATTTTGAATGTTTTATCGCAGGGCTTTTGTTAAGAATTTATGGGTTAATTTCGAGTTTTATGTTACAAATATTAATGCAGATTGCAAAAAAACGTTGCCTCTAGTCCCGTCGTATTTTTTGTACCAACATTGGCTAAATTATTTCCGAATTTATTTGGATGGAACTTATTGGTAGAACTGGCCACAAACATGCAGACCATCATCCAAGGTCACATCAACCACCATCAGAAAACATTACCGGCTGACGGAGTTCCTAGAGATTTTATGGATGCATACTTGAACGAAATCAACAAGACCACTGATACTCACTCCAGCTTCCATAAATCCGTTGGAAGTTAGCTATTTTCAGAAGTTTAAAAAGTAACCAATAATTGGCTGACTGTCGAAATAGTTAAAAATTGATTATTATTTTTAAGATCGGTCGCTCAAAGCTACGATGGTGGATTTTTTTATTGCTGGATCTGACACCGTAACAAATACCCTACTTTGGGGTGTTTTGTACCTGTGTAAGTTTCCTGAAGTTCAGAAGAAGTTCCAAGATGAACTCGATAAGGTAATAGGAAGAAATCGATACCCGACCCTTGCGGATCGACCCAAGTAATCTACTCGTTCCTTTTTCAATTCCGCAAAGTTAATAACGGCATTAAAGTGTATAACTCTGTCGTGGTGTTTGATTTGGAAGGTTGCCGTATTGGGAAGCCTTGCTGGCAGAAATCACTCGGTACTCTTCTATTCTTCCTAACGGATTGATTCATTATGCTACAGAAGATCGGAAAATACTTGGCTTCGACTGCCCGCAAGGCACGCAGATTATGGCAAACGTTTATGGTATTCATTTCAGCGAAGAATATTTTGACACTCCGAAGGAATTCCGACCAGAAAGATTTCTCAGTAGTGATGGAATGACATTCAAAAAAAGTGATGCTGTCATTCCTTTTGGCTATGGAAAACGTGCGTGTTTAGGGGAAACATTGGCCAGAGATGAATTATTTTTATTCATGACTAATATGTTTCACCGATTCAAGGTAAAACTAGCAGAAGAAAGTAAAGATATTTCTCTCAAGGCTCAGCCTAGATTCATGTTAGTTCCAGATGCGTACAAAGTGATCATGTGTGAGCGGGATTGAGACGGGTCGTTATTAGAATTTAAATAATTACACGAGAGTCAAATTATACAAAGAAATAAGGAATGGAAGGATAACCGTCATAAATATTAGAGATGAAGATTTTTTCACTTATTGAATGATAAGATGTCCCTTGCTGTTACCGTATGACCAGTTGCAATACTGAGACTAGAATTATTGTTTTGATGTGAGGAATAATACCTATTTATTCTTACGAATTACAAAGTATATAATACACGCGTTTATTACCCCGATTGAATAAATACGGGAAGCAGTGGGTTGGAAAGACTTTCTTGATCTAGAATCGACGTAGTTCAGTAAAATATTGTGCATGATACTGAAATATTATTATTTTTTATCACTTAATGTCAATTATAATTACATACCAGCTTCTCTGGACGGCAGACAATTCAGCATGACTAATGAAGATCTCATAAAAGGAGACGCAACAGTAAATACAAAGTGAGTATTACAAAGACTGAGTATAGAGAAACAAAATGATTGATTAAATTATTGAAAAAAAGTCGTAATCCATGAGTTAATTTTGTTCATAAATATATTGTAAAATCTTTACACGCCTTCATCACTGAAAAACTAGTGAGGAAATTAGATACGAGCAAGCTCAGTAAAAATGGACTCAAACAGGCTCAAAAAGTATTACGTAATCGTTACCATTCGGGACGCCGATGTGGAGTACCTGGGCGATTTGCTGCGGCTGGGTTCGCAACGTTGTTCATGTATTTGGCTCTCTTATCCATAGGTTTCAGAATCTGAAATGAGCACATGAGAGTCTCATCCACTGACATCATTCCACCAGCATTATCAAACTGTCCGCAATAGTTCGGGGCTGAGAAGAGAGTAACAAGTTGACGTTTTGCAAAAAATTCGTATCCATCTTCAACAACTTGATGTGCCCTGCAAATGACGTCCATATCATGGCGACTTAAAAACTTGCTTATTATATCTGCTCCAAAGGTGAATGAGACTCCTCGGTCATTTTCCCCCCAACCAGCTACGTCTTTGTCAGGGTCGGACCACAGCAGATCACACAGTAGTCCGGTATCAGGTACATCTATAGGTCTCATTATATGCCTAATTTGGTCCATATTTTGGAGATCTGGACTGAGCCCTCCATGACAACAGAAGATCTTTTCTCCAACAATAGCAGCAACAGGTAAACAGTTGAAACAATCCGTGAAAGTTTTCCACATCTTGACATTATATCTTCGTTTACACTCGTCATAAAACCCATAAATTCGATTTATTGAAGCGCACTCATGGTTTCCTCTTAGAAGGAAAAAATTCTCCGGATACTTGATTTTATAAGCAAGAAGCAGGCAAATAGTTTCCAAAGATTTATTTCCTCTGTCAACGTAGTCTCCCAAAAACAAGTAGTTTGATTCCGGAGGAAATCCACCATAGTCAAATAAGCGAAGCAAGTCATTGTATTGACCATGAATGTCCCCACAAATTTTCAACGGCGCGTCCAATTCTAATAAAGATGGCTGCTGAAGGAATACCTCTCTGGATTTCAAGCACAGATCCCTCACTTCCGCTTCCGACAAATCCATTGATTTCTCTTTGCCACGAATTTCAAGGAGACGTGAAATTATGCTGTCTAGATTTAACGTTTGGTCCTCCATTGTAAATCTGATTTCTTCCTAAATGAGAATTCAATCTGAAAAATAAAAGTGCGAATATTAATAATTACTATTAGTATTAATTGTAACCAACCAATTATTCCTTTGCTGTTCCCACTACAATCCTTTCAGTCTAAGAGCATTTCTTGCAAAGATGCCATTGAACAGTGAACAGACTGGAGTCGCAGATAATTTAAGATTTCGTAATCAAATGCAATCAATAATTATTTAAACATTCCTCAAGAGTAACCAACTCCTTTTTCACCACTAACTACTTCTTGATACAAATAAAAAGCAATACAACTTTCAGTCAGTAAATCCTTCCTTTTTCTTGCTACTCAGAAAAGAAACTACAATTCTAATTTCTAATTATTAAACAACCAACTCTACTTCTAAACTATAATTAAAGGACCCCAAGCACATTTAAACTTATACGTAAATCTATATGCTATCTATACGTAAACCATTATACAAATTGCAATCCCAAGTTCCATAAATGTTACTTACCGAAAAATAAGGACAGATATTCCTGGAACTGTATCCTTGGTTTACGGTAAGAATCTGGGATTCCTGATAAGCTTTCGATTAAAAGCAGACTTTTTCCAATTTACTTCTCCCTTCTATTTCATGTTAATTCAGTACAATTTATCCACACTACTTTTTACATAATATCAAATTAGAACTTGCATTTACGGGTGTATAAAGGGACTATATACAGCTGCGATATTATGAATATACTAAATGCATAGGTTAGTTGGTATGATACTATTAAATTAAATGTTAGTTTAGCACGTAAATATCTTGCTCTATCTAATAAAAACCCTATGAAAATGAAAGTTGTATACTAAGCTTCGCTTAAAACATCAATAACGAACGCAGCTACGCAGCACACAACCACAACGTGTGATTCTATAAACCCGCTCCGCCACTCACCAGCTCACCTTCCCTAATAAATGCGTTTGGATCCAGTGCTTTGACAATTACACTTACTGGTGTTTCTAGACTTATGTATATTTGTCGTCCTCTGATTATTACTGGCTGTCCAAAAATTATGCCCCGCCTTGGAGCCAGGTTTCCCAATTTCAATGACTGCGTTTTCTACTTACTGTACTAGTATACTAGAACCTAATATATGGAATGTTTTGGTTTCTAATTCATTTCTTATTGTTGCTTTCTAAGTATTAGTTTCTACAATTCTACATTAACATCAATTAAATAATATAATAGACGAACAGACGTGTGTATATATGTTAATAACTTTTCTACATAAATACAGCTTGAAACGTGACAACTTGATGAGACATGAGCTAGACTTCCTACCTAGGGTGAATGTACGGGTTTCAGCTATATATATATAGACCACTTTGGTTGGATTACTTTACAATTACAACAAGTTTACAATATTGTAACTTACAATTTGTAAGTATATAGTAAATAAAAGTTTTAACACTGGTACATTCACGTTGCAATGACTGCTTATTACAATTTACAATAGCCCCAGCCTGTATACACATGACAAGTGTTTAATTTAAATGAACGAATTCTACAAAATGCTTTATTTACTGGACGGACCGCTTTTCTATTTTTATCCAGGCCAATGTAGTAAATACAGATATAGAAGTATAATTCGTAGTAAATTCTGTGTAGTGACTAAATAAGAGTCAGTACATATATAGCTAACTAGTGACTGTAGAGTGGTAGATTATGCCTACACAGCTGATGCTTATTATATGTATACAGTATGGTATGGAGATATTGTGGCAGGTCTAGGGAGTAGGGAGACTTGAATAGCACTTTTATGCAGTACCTTGGAGTTTGGAGGATTTAAAAGAAACAATCCGTCGCAACATATTTTAAGCTCCTGATTGTGAGTTTCTGTTTCAAAGCTTCAATGTATATGTATATGTACAAGCGCGCGTGACAGGGATATTTTTTTGTACTTCGGAAATGAGACATTTAAATACAAGGCTAGAGTAGGTTATTATCGGACAAACTTAAGCAAAAAGCAAAGCGTTGCTCAAAATTGACGAGGCTCTTAGTTTAGTGTATCATATTGTATTGTAGAATTCATTGTTGAAGCACAAAAACTCGTTTAAGTTGATGCACATAGCTACACTGACCAACGACTACCTCTTTAAAATTAAACATGACTTGTTTTTGATATCTAAAGATACACACATGTGAATAATAGAGTAACTTCTACTTTTTTACTACTCCTTCAATCTGTTCTGTAATTTTACCCTGTTACATAGTGCATAAAGAACACTAACACGTAATTATTGTAGATAACGGAAAAAAATCAACCCAGTTCAAGCTACACATTATTACATATTACGATTACAACTATATATGATCAAACAGTGATACGTAAACATTTACAATAGAATGCACATATGGTGACTGTACACACAACTTGTAATAAAGCTTTCCTAGTATTCATGCCTAAAGGTCAGAATTAAGCTTGCAGAATTTGACGTTATTATGGAAAGCATGGACAACACCAATGACCTGTCCACGTAATACATTCCACCGAGTGAAACTACCAGTGGTTGGCAAGCGCGTTTAAACCTCATGAACCAAGTGGTAGATATTACATTGCCCCACGACTGAATACATAGCCGAGATGCTTGGCACACCTGACCAAGTGTTTTGAAAAGGAAGGCAGCTAACGTTGCGACAACGACGGCCATCACGAAACAATTAGTCATTCCAAATACAATCGCTTGGAAAACATTAGCAATTGTAGCCATTATGCAGCCTACTTCCAGGACAAAGGACCATTTTGAAAAGATACTGTTGAAACTGTTCTGAAGGATGGAAAGCTTGGTGAACAGTCGTCGAATGTCATCCGGTGTTTGATTTCCGTTGTTCATCTTTGCTTTGGAGAAACTACATGCACGAGAGTAAAATACCGAAATCAGTCGAACTTCTGCTATAATCTTGGTCTGTTTTCAATACTTATTCGTTTAAATATTTTTGCATTTACCTGACGCTGTTGACCAATGGAAGGAAAACTTCGAGGTAACAGAAGACGGTGGACAAACCAAAAGCCAGCATATAGTAATGGAATATATTTACATGGACATGATAAAGTAAAATGAGCAGCTTGAGTCCCTTTGGAACCTGATATGGATTTGGAAACAGCGATGTGAGAAAGACTGGGGATGCAGGGTTCCGAAATAGACCTACGGAACGCACTATTGCCCCAAAGCCAGAACCAAACGCAGCCACATGCAATATGCGGATGTAGGCCTTCCCATGCTTCTTATTACCGTTCTGAGTAGTTTGCCATACAGAGACAAGTCCCTCCATCAGATATTGCAGTTGCCCGTAGCTACCGAGGAGAACATGATGGCTAATGTTCATACTTAAATATAGGAAGGTTTGATAAGATACTTGTATTCTTTCCTTGAGATCTGCTGTAGGGTTTGTAACTGCTCGAAAACATTGCCAGCATAAAACAAGTTCGTATGAAACTAAGTACAAATAGTGGGCCCATAAAGCCAATCGAGTCTTTCGAGAATCACAAAAAGTCATGATCTGGTTGCTTTCATCCCAGCCGTAGGGAATAAATTTTAATAATCTGCCGTAGTTGAGAAATTTAGAATAAAACTCGAACCCTTTGGAAATATATTTCATTGTTGCTTTTATGCTTTCTTCATCTGCGTTTCTATAAGCCCTGGAAAAACTGGCATTTTAAACTACAGAACCTTAGCCATTTTATTTGTGTGTTTTGAATATGAATTATTCACAAGGAGAGTTTGTTTTGCACGTTTCACATAACATGACAGTTTGTTTAGTGTATGGGTTTGTATTAAACAGTTTGAAGAAATTGGTTATTGCTACTTACTAATAAAAATATTCGTGTGATATAGAAGACCCACTCACCTCGATCCTTCTAATACAAATTAGGATGTACGATGAACGGCAAAAGAGCTTTGTTAACTCAATTAGTCACTGGTGTCAGAAGTTTATGTACATCAAAAGTTGACTGCAGATCATTCTACGAGACATGTGACCACTGGCGATGTGTTTTATTTTGCTTGATGTTAATTCAAATTTATTTTAATTTTGCAAGGAAGGTAAAATACCAAACAATTGATGGCCCTTTATATTTTGGAGTGAATGCTAATGCTTTAAACTGTCAAATCTGTTTGAGAACGCTTTGTGTAAATCAGCCTTATTACAAGCTGTTAGCAAGGCTAAAAATTCAGAGACATGTACTTAAATAGCAAAGCTCGTGTTATGTGGTTGTGTCACGTAGACAGCTTCAGCAATATCAAGTCCCACTGCGGGTGGATATTTTTACAGAGCTTGTTTACAGATTTTCTGATTGGGAGTGAATTGATACAGAAGTGACTCCAAAGGCTTCTACGTACGTTGTTTTTACATGATAGATACAGATACACACTTTTTTATTGAAATTATTGTTCGTGTCTGAAAGATTTACTTGATGAAGCCTTTGATACAAAAATTCTCATGCATTTATTGGTCAGTGGGTCAATTTTAAATATTATGTCAATTAAAACGCCTCACCCCGAGTTACTCTAAAGGGATACTATAATTCGGAAAAGTTTTCCAGAGCGCACCCAAACCCCAAGTACACATTCTGTAGCGTAGGTTAAGAAAAAAATCAAGAGTGTCGTAATAAAGTAAAAAAATCAACGTTGCAATACCCGCTTAACAACTGTTATAAAGCTAACAGACTTCAGCATGCCCTAGGTAATTAAACACCGAGCTTGTCTGAAACAATTTAAAGAAAGACAATGTATGTACCTATTATTATTGGTAGTCTGGTATAGTAAAAGTAAAGATAGTAGCCATTAATGTTTATCACAATAATAATAATCTTCTAAAGCCTTTTTTCGATGATAGTCACACTTTTTCTGTCACGTTGTCTACATGTACTCTAAGAACATTCCAATTCTCTAAAAACGCTTTTCAAGTTGAGTTTATTCATGTTAAATTAATATTAGTGAAATTTTCGAATTCATTTAGCCCTCTCAAACTACCAAGAGCAATACTTACAGGATCAAAAACTCTTATTCCACTGACAGCACCGCAAACAAAAGCACTATGCTTTTTAGCTTTGATTAGTGCTCTTCCGATATTCAATGCTAACTGGGTTGGCAACATAAAGAAGCTAAAAGCCCGGCGTTTTGGCCAAATCGGCAATCGATGATATTATGAAAAATCTTTAATTTAAAAAACTAAGCACATAATTCCCCACTTGCATGAATTGCCATATTACCCGAATATATTCGGAACGGGGAAAAGTCATTAATCGTGCCTGTTATATCTCATTCATTCACCAAAAATATTTTTTCTTGACCGTTTAAAACAAAAATATCGTATATAATTAATTCAGCAATGATTGAAATAGAATCAGTCAAGCATTTTCAAGCAATAACTGAGAGTTACTCCATGCCATTCCGGAACGGGAGAAATGAACCAAATGCATAAAACATTGAATGGGAGAAAAAGGTCAATAATCGTGTCTGTTATTGAAGTGTGTGTCAGTTTTTACAAATAATATTGCGTTACACGGGAGAAATCGGTTTTTTCGTGGTTTTTGCGGTAGTAAAAATATCTTGGCAACTTGGGGATTTAACCCAAATTTTCACTGATTTGTAGGTAATTTAATTATCTAGGACAGGTTTTTGGCATTTCCGAAATTCGGATATTTACCCACCGATTTTTTAATTTAATCCTCTAAAACAAGAACTAACATATTCCCGTTCGACGAACGGGTACCTTCACTTGTTATTACATAACGATCGTAATTATTACCTTCGCAAACGTAACCTTTATTGTGGATGAATGATTTGAATTATGTAGGGCGATTAGCTTTGTCAACTAAGAGGCAAAGTTAATAGAATCTCCTATTTGCTAAGATTTTTAGGATAGTTTATCACGGGGAAATTGGTCCAATTAATTTTCACAGGTTGGAAACATGTTTTTGAGTCAACGAATGCTCGTTCCACGAATACAAAAAGTATACTCGTAGCGTTTACTTGAAAATACATGTATCCTGGAAAACTATTATCGATCTACATTCAAAGTTAAACTACTATTTTAGCCTACCTCCTCCTGAAGCCTAGAAATGTGGCTTCCTGGAGCAGGCATTATAAATTGACGCAGTTTTTGATAAATGGACAAATTGAACAAGCACAGAGATTATTTATTATTTTTATTCCACACCGTTTGAAACCAATCATCCTTTCATTGGATTATGTATACATCATGTCATGTTTCGAATAATACCAATAAGTAATAAGTACTATATTTTTCTGTTTCAAGGTTTGAGCGCTCAGGTTTGTGAGTTACTTTTGTGAAATTACTATTGAGTAAGTCGAGGGGGAATATGTAAGTCCAAAACATCATATGTTTTAAAATTTGTCATTTTCAGCAAAAGTGATATGTCTCCGGAACTAATAGGGCGATGTGACTCATTTTTGGACTAATATGTTCAGAAGTTCAGAAATAAGTTTGTCAGTGCAGCATTTCACCGTTTTTGGAAATTTTGAAAAATGGTTGAAATATAGGGAACAGAGTAGAAGTAAGTTGCGAATTCAGACTCTACCGCATTTTAATAAGCATAATTCGCTACTTATTTCTCCTCTGTCCCCTATTTTTCAGCCGTTTTTCAAAATCTCCAGAAACGGTGAAATGCTGCACTGAAACACTTATTTCTGAACAGATTAGTTCAAAAATGAGTCAAATCGCCCAATTAGTTTGGGAGATAAAGCCTTAAATACAAAAGATGGCGTTTTTGGTCATAATTCCGTAGCTACTCAACCTATTACAAAAATTCCAACGCCGTTGCTTATGACTCATGACACCCAGCACACGTTACCTTTGCTGAAAATGACTAAATTTAAAAGATTGAAGATTAAAGATCATGTGTTGGGCTTATATATTCCCCGTGGACTTACTCATTACAATTATGCTGCCCGTGTCAGCTTTGCGATACAATATTTAACATTTTGCGACACACGAATACATGAAATATACTCACAAGGGAGGTATTCATAGAGTGGCAGCTAAATGTAACGTAATCAATAAACATAAAGACTATTCAATTGGTAGTTACAGGGATCTTAAGTTACCATTATTATTTTATTATACAGGTCGAGATTCGAGATAAATCAGATTTTCTTCACTGGGGATTTTTGCGTGTTGACGCTAGATTATTATTATTTTTTTTTATAGGATTTACGGATAGGAACGTTCTCATTGTCAGTAGAGTTTTTTTTAAGCAAAAAAGTAATAATAATAAAATTACTACTTTTTTGTCATTCTTTGCAACTAACTTTGAGTGAAAAACAACCATTAAAATCGGGAAGTTGCGTTTTACGCTTGTACAGCATGAAATGTACATACAGGTTGACAATCAATTTCATCATCATCATCCAGACCACGAAGCTTTTAGTTAATAAGATTATTACTACTTATTATAAGGACATTTTCATAAGCAAAAATGTAAATTTAAAAGTCATGTCATATCGCCATGTTAAACTGCATTTAAATTATTGAAAGGAGTTCAGCCAACAAACTGACTCTTCCATAAATATTGTTTACTAGAGGATGGTGGGGTTTGCAGTCAGTGGTGTGGTGAAAAAGATTCACAGGGAAAAGAAAATCTTATTTTGAAACCAAATTGCAAATAGAGGGGTTACAAGTTACAAGATACTTCCCATGTCGGTACTCGTTCTGTATCTCTATGCTAAATTAAACACTAATATACTAAAGGAAACATTACTTCCTAAGTCTATATATACGCTAAGAAAACTTCAAGTCGGAAACTCGTAAAACAAAAATAAAACAGTAAAAGGAAATTATTTATAACAGAACTTGGAAGGTTGTGGCGCATAGGTTACGGATTGGATATTTTTTGGCAATATAAGACAAGTATTAAAGATCGAGCACATTGGAATATATGTTACGTCTGTTAGGTTGTTATAAAATCATTTCCAACACAAACTTAAAATTAACGTTGATTGAAACAATTAAAGAGAAAGATAAAAAAATTGCTGTCAGGTCCACTCGGGCTTTTGTATATTTTGTTATATCCACATCATATATACTATTCTATTTTTTGATAAAATTTTTTAAAACGATCAAACGGGTTTCAATTAGTCCGATGCAACTGCACCACATAAAGCTTGAACCAAAGGTTCCAAAGTCTCTTCCAGAGTAAGAAGGTAACCAGTGTTTGCATTATTTCTTGCAATTAGAGTTACCACGATAGGCATTTTATTCAGCTGGATTACCTACACAGAAACATTAAAAAACTAAAATAAATTACATTACACTCTGAAACATTAGACGTCATTCACGTAAATTTTTAAGCAAGATTTTACTGGTTAGTATCTACGTGTGATTCATGTGTTAGATAATAACTGATACCTGATAGTTCTGATAGATAGAAATGATTCGATTGTTCTTCCCCATGCCCAATTTACTAGCTTGTTCAGTCGCATTATTAAAAGTGGATAAGAAGTTCATCCTTAGTGCAAGCTCGGGAACTGACTCTGTGTTCACTGCCGATTAATACAATAGTAGAAGCAAATTTTAATCCAAATTGCATCATTGATTAATAAACTAATTTACCAAATAAATAATGAGAATAAATCAATTTTCCCACCTGACTTCACCTATACAAACCAATTCCTCTCACCTTTTAATATCGGTACTCCATCCCTGTCGGTAATAATAATTGCATGAAGGCCTTCAGAGCTGCAAAAATACAGCAACAGATTTGCAATTTACCACGCTTCGAATGTACATCAAAGAAATTCGTACAATTCCCTAATCCCAGAAATCAATACTTACTTACCTTGACAGTATTTGCATAAGCCCTTTTCGCAATTCCTATCCACAAACGATAAAGAACGTTACAAAAGTTAATAATTTACATTAACAAATAAAATATTTTTTAATGCAACAAATCAAAGCGTCAATATCAACTTACATCTGCCATTGTCCCTTCAAAGTAATTTATTTCCTAATCGCTTATAACTATTATCTACTAAGTACCAATATTGGTGAAATTGGCGTTCAGACACTATCAATATTTTGCCAGGGTACTTCCCCTTATTTAGCAAACTGGGCGATATTTTATTGAAACGCCCTGCAATACATTTTTTTAATTCACGAGCTGGCCGTGTTAAGTACGTACATACCACAACACAAATATGCATGGATGAATAAAAAACTTTCGATTCTACTATATCTCTGTTGAATTTCCCACGATAGCAAACATTACTTTCATACCTCAAAACTTTACTCAGTGTGCTGAATTTACTGCTACTGACAATGAGTCGGCTAAATAGCCCCTTCTAACAGCTTAGGTCGCATGTTTGCAGCATTTTTACATTTTGTACCCAAGGGAAGTTAAGTACAAATGCCTTTTCAAGAGAAAAAATTAACTCACAATAAGGCAAGCTGCAAGGCGATAATTATTCATGCATGTACATGTGAAAACAATGTAATCGTTCTTTAAAAAGTAATGAGTTTCGAAGAGTCAGGCTTTTATTTCATGTCGTAAATAAATAAAATATACATAGATAAATTAAGAGCAATAAATAAATTTTTTTGCTGCTTTCCAGTTCAATAAGGACCAGTGGAAAATAAATTAAAGGTTCCAAAAATAAGAATGTAAAGAATCAATTTTTTTGTTTTGTTCCAGTCATTCAGTCGTTTAAGAAATGATGACATTGTGCCAAATTGAATAATGAAAACTGAAGACAGTGGAGATTAGAAGTATAAGACAGTGGCGTCCTCAACCGAAGACTTTAAGGGGTCTGAATTCCTTGCTTCCACCATACCAAGTTGGAATGGCTTTTGCGGGGAGCCATTTCTGAAGAGCAGCCTTCCATTTGCCTTTATCCGCACCATGAAGCTCAATGATATCAAAAGTAGCTCCTAAAGCAGGGCGAAGTGATTCGAAAGCTAGGGTGGCGATGTAGTTTACTGTGGAGGATTAAAAAAGCAAAAAAAAGCTTATCAACATTTCTGTTTTTTTAGTCCTACTCATCCTAGAACCATTTCCGGAATAATTTATGTCGGATGTTTAGACCTCCGTCCTTACCATTAATGCCCACAACGTGTCCAGCCAAAATGGAGATAAAGTCCGCGTATTTTCGGAAGAGGTCCAATGCGTAAGTGACGGCTGAAAGTTAAGGACACCAAGAAACATTTCAAGTAATAACTCTCAATCCTTATTGTTTTTTCCTTTTTTATCATGGTCTACACAATCAGTATAGCTGCAAACTGAAAGCCTGACTTACTAGGAAGGTGTGTAGCTTGATTGAGGTCTAGTCCTTCACAGTCACCAATGAAAAAAGCCGTGCGAATTTCTTTTGTAGGAGTGTCCTTGATCAACATGCTGAAAAAAACAAAGGACTTAAGGCGTCTATTGAACTGCTATAATAATTATTAGTATTAACGTGGACAAATGCAATTTGTCAATCACAAATAATAATATTGTTTAACTAGCAGCAATTTACCTTTTGACGATTCTGTGAACAGCTTGAAATAAGTATAAGGTTAGGTTGTGAGTAGCCTCATGGCCCCTCAGAACTTGCTCCTTTATATTAAACTTCCCAACTTCGGCAACCCAAACTATCCACAAAAAGAAATTTTCAGATGGTTGCTTTAATTTTTTAAGAATATTACTTGGCTGTAAATACGAGTGTGGTGACATACCTGGCTGATCTTTGAAGTCATATCCAGCGAGGTAATAGGGGAATTTCTCTTGTAGTTCTCGAGGAGCCTTCCAGGTGTCAACTTCTTTAGCATGGTGAATGGTATCCTGCAAAATGACAAAAAAAATTATATTTCAACGGTATAAAATTTTACTCTAAACTTTACTTTTATAAACCATGAATTTTAACCTTAGCGTTGAGAAAACTCACCTCTAAAGTATAATTCCCGTACTCAACAGTTTTTACTAAGAAGCTATGAAGTTTCATGTGAAACTCCGAAGTCCCCGCTGCTTTGTCATCTTCTTCAATAATATTAAGAGCTGGATGAGTGGTGATATCATCCTGGCTCCAAACAAAGTTGACGCAAGCCAAGAATGGTAATAAGGAGAAGAACAACATTTTTCAGACTTTAAAAACAATAAAAAAAATGGGAAATACTATTTTTGAAAAGCTGAAATATTTTAAGAGAAGCTGTTTAGTGAATTGAAACTGAAATCAGACTAGATTCACTGAATACCAAATATTTGAAGAGCCGTTGTATTTATACCCCTTAAAGGGTTTTAATTTGGCAAACGTTTCCTTGTATGAAGAAGTTTGCCTCTGCCAGCAAACATTCACGTAGGAAAGTGTCTGGGAAAAATCGGTAACCTTTCCTCATTCACTTTCAATTTTATTGCAGCCATTCATTCATCATTGTCAATACATCACCTATGGTAGGATGTACCTACTCCTCAAGAGTATATTTGATTGCTTGAGTAATTAGATTTTTATTCATGAGAAATATTCCCAATCGGTGACGGTCAACCTTTGCTATTTGAAATATCCGTACTTGCTCTGCAGTATTCTAAATCTGAAACGTGGTTTTAATCGGAGCTTTAGAACGCATGTTTATTTTATAAGTACTATATACATACTATTAGAAATAACAACAAACAAGGAAAATTCATTGACGTTCTTCTGAGGATGCAAATATTTCGTCTTACAATGATCATCTTTGCGACTGCAAGTATGGTTTCCTCCAAGCTTGGAGGCTGACAATGGGAGACCGTTTTTTATTACAGGTAGTAGTTTTTTTCTCGAAAACACTATTGTATGTGCATGCGTGTGGTGGGAACAGGAAAGCTATGGCGTTTTAAATAACACGTTTGTTATACTTGACCGCTATTAGTTACATTTTCTAACATAATTATAACGAAGCAGGAAGGACACGCACAGGGTTTTAATGTTTACATAAACATTCCATCATTGATTATGAGCAGAAAATACAAGCTGATCAATGCCACGCCTTCGGATTTGGCCGTATTTTTACCATGAGGTTGATTACAACAATGATTATGACGTATTCATAGGAGGTATTTTTTTCTCATAATGGCTAAATTATCCATAACTACTGCTCACAATCGGTCACAATTATTAATAAGTGAACATTCCAGGTTGGAATGTTCACTTAATTTTACCATATTTATCATTTACCTATGCGTTTATGTGCTGGGGAAACATTTACCCACCGCAATAAATCTTTTTTAACAATATATCCCATACACCATACACATGCATTCACGCCCGGGGATTCTGTTTTTTTCGAAAGATACAGACATCATTGAATGAAAATGATTTGCAATAATTGTCTCTAATGAGGTACTTATCTCATTGGAAACTGCAAGCAAATTTTATCTATTACTTGATCGCCCCATTAACTTGAATGAAACAAGACTACTTCATTATTAAAAAATCTGGGATACAGCTGTTTATGTTTCTTTTTTAAAATATGTATTTATAAATACGCGTATGGTTTGTTTTTATTTTTGTTTATTCCCATTAATACATCATAATTATTTAGTTCGTGTTGAGCCTTGAGCATCGGATATACAGATGACATATTTACAATGAATTGTATTAAAATATATGATTGTGGAACAACATACTACATTAAGTTAAATGTAGACATAGTTGCAGAGCAACTATAGGTTCATTCAGTTCCTAAGGGTGTACTCACATAGAACCCGTCTGTAAAATTTTTCTTCCGTAAAACGGAAGAAACATATCGCGTAAATGCTTATCCCTTTCAATAGTAACAAACGGTTTCTATGTGAGTGGTTTCTTCCATACCGTAAAAAAACCTACGGTTACGGACGGAAAAGGTTCTATGTGAGTACACCCTTCCTCACTACATACTCTCATGAACTGCACAAAGGCAACTTGTGCGGATAAAATGTTACACAATTTTCTAAACTATGATTTATCCTATGTATTAGGAACACTTTTATGCCACACTCGCTTGTGCTTATTACAAATATATAACATAATAAATAAATAATAGCAATATAAACACAGTAATAATTAATGAAATCAGGATTTACACTGGATTATTATTAATTAATAACTTAATTATTATTAAAAATCTGTAAATGCATTGCTGTAGCGCCATGCGCCATCATCAAGTAAATTCAAACATAATTATTAAGACACAATTAATTTAGGCACATTCTATAAACATCAAGGTCCAAATTAGTTACTTCAAAGAGATTAATATAACTATTATTGCAAGATATACATATGTGTAATTTTATTGTAGTCGTACTACTTCTTATTTTCGGGAAGTAAGGATAGGGATGAAGGAGAAAATCAAAAAAATAACTAACATTTGAAAAAATGTTTTTTACCAATTAATTTATGCAAATCATGGAAACCCATGTAAACTATTAACTAATCTACCAAAAACAACTGCAGTATTACATAGAGTGGGCGTTGTTTCAGCTTTTCTTCGGCAAGAAGGTTCAGCCTGATAGTTCATTTGAACGCCGGTCCCAACAACATAAATCTCCTAGCTCCTAAGCAATTTAGTGTGGAATGATGGTCATGATTGCAATAGATGATTTGTATACATAAGTATCAGATTTCCGATTACTCCGCTGCTGCAACTTCGCCCGTTAGAGCTTGTACAAGAGGATCCAAAGTTTCTTCCAGAGTTAAGAGATACCCTGTATTGGCATTATTTTTTGCAATCAAGGTTATCACAATTGGCATTTTGTTCAGCTGGATGACCTATTTACGTCAAAAATTCCCAATTGTCTTATATATGTCTTCAACACCTGCTTCACTTAATGTCACGGAATTTTATTTCATTACTAACATTATAAAACTATTCACCTGGTAATTTTGGTAGATGGATATAACCCGGTTATTCTTTCCCATCCCTAATTTACTCGCTTGCTCAGTCGCATTAGCAAAAGTAGACAAAAAATTCATTCGAAGTGCAAGCTCAGGAACCGACTCTCCATTCACTGCAAAAAAAAATTCAACGGTTCTGCCTTTAAAAAATTAATAACTTTAATGATTAATTGTGAACCAAATGATATTCAAGTGGAGCTGGAGCCGTGGAGCAAATAAAATACAAGAGGAGCATGTAGCAAAGCAAACATACATATTATTAAATAATAAAAATGATTTTGCATGCATCGTAATCGTAAAGAATAAATTAGTCTTAAACCTTTCAAAATAGGAACACCATCGCGGTCAGTGATAATTATTGCATACAGACCATCAGTACTAGAAAAACATGCAACTCTTAAAAATAATCACACATATTTTTTCAACGGCATTTAAACTTTCAGACCTTAAAATTACTTGATCATAACTCTATATTTTATTATCGTTCTAATCCCATCTGGAATACTTTAATTTGATAGGATTTCATTCCTCCTTATAGATTCTCGATTACGAAGGCATTCAAATGGTGAATTCCATTATTCACATTAAAAATATTGTAAATTATTATTATTTTTCTAGCTGATTCATAAAGCAGAGATACGTAATACAAAAACAAAAAATGAAAAGCTCCAGAAAACAAAATCTCAATATTCCTAATCATCACATCTTTTATGCATTCCATGTAAAATACATTCCCTTAAGTTTTAATAATCATGTCCTATTGCTGACCTAATCATCCAAGTCTAGACTCAAGATGCTTGTTCATGTCAATATTATTGCTCTAGCAGCCTATGAGGAAAAATCAACTAAAATAAGTTACCATGCAAGCTTAACCTAATTCTATCCTAAAAATCATCGGCAGACATCTTCAAATTATACTTTGCATGTATCAATTGAAAAATCCCAAAACATTTTACAAAAATAATAGTAAACTAATCCATCCATTTTCCTTTCTTTTGGGTATCTTATGCTGATTCTGATAATTCTGAGTAGTGACACACCCTGAGTCAATAGCATTATCATTCAAATTTTCAAGACTTTCCCACAGCAGAGACGAAGTAAGTAATAGACTTGAACTATACATAGGGTCAAAATAATACTATTAATGTTGAGTGCTTAGTCCAAAACAAGGGATAATTCCTACTTAAAACAAAATTAAACCAAGTGACGTCATTAAAAATGTACATATATTGATAACTCATCATCACGAGTTTTTAACAAAAAAAGGCGTACTACAAATAAAGGATGATAAATTTGACTTCTGAGTGCTGATGATTTCATCAAATAATAATTATTTCATATGTACAATCGTCTATATTTACTCGTGGATGTAAAAATACAAATCCAAGGAGTCAAAAGTGTATACCTAAAGGGGATAAAAATGACATAAAATTCACTATGCATTAAAATGGTCCAAGATATAAACAGAGGAAAGTTACAGATAGAACTTCGGTCGTAGAATGCTCACCTCGAGAGTATTTGCATGAGTCCTCTGCGCAGTTCCTACATAACACGAAAAAGATAGAAACAGAATAAGAACTTGTCAGTGAATATTTAACAATTTACCCTGAACATCACAAATACGAACACAAGACTCGGAAAGAATAAATTTCTGTTCAACTTACGTCTGCCATTGTTAGAAATTTTAACACAAGTAAGTTTTAAATAAAAAATCAGCTTAAAATTTTAAATACAACAAGACGATAAGTTTTATAATTAACAAAATTTGGGCTGATTATTTTTCCAATGTTGACGAAATATAAGTGTGAATCACTAAGGTTTATGTTTAACTGTAAAGAGATAACAATCTATTTGTCAAGTATTGGACAATTTCATGTGACAGCCTCCGCGCTTTTTCAACTTTCCAGATCAAGATGCCACGAGCAACTGGAGGACTTGGAGATTTGAAGGAGGTCGATGATAAAGTTCGAGAAATAGTGGCCAAGTTGGAGAGTGAAATTAGGAGTCAACTTGCAGATAAATTGGGTGAAGTTACTGGAGCCATTGAACCTATCGGCTTCAAAACACAAGTGGTTGCTGGAACTAATTACTTTGTTAAGGTAATGATTTATAATTGAAGCTATCAATTTGTAAACAAATAATATTTTGCTTTTTGATATACATTTTTAATAGTTATTGTAGAATGAAGTATTGAGTTTTTATCACTATTGATTTATTATAAAATTAGAATTGGACATTAATAATTAGCATTAATAATAGGTGTGAATATTAAGTGTCAATTTGACACTCCCAAAGTTAATTGATTTTTCATTGTCGTTTTTTGTTCAGCTTTTAGTTGGAGACGCGAAAATTGCCCACGCCCGAATTTATCGCAACTTACAAGGGGAAGTTAGCTTGCATAGTGTGACTGAAGAGAAAGCTGCTGAAGATGAAGTCGCATATTTCTAGTTTTTCAGTTTGATATTATCAGTACGGTGACGTAAATTTATGAGCAATTTATGTCTTAAGGCCTTACGATTTGATAAGACGAAATTGAGACTACACTACTGATTTTAAAAATATATCTTCAATTCAAAGATCTTTATGGAATTTCAATATGTACTTACGATTTCTTTATTCACATTGATTCGATAACATTAATTTTTATTTTGTGTCTTTGTACAGATAAATGTAACAGTATTTTCATAATGCTACAACTTGATATTTGATATCATTGTCGGTTTAGTTTAAATACCGCTGTCGGCTTTGACACTTGAGCTTGCCCATACCCTTGCCTTGTCGTAATAATTATTATTGTGATATGGCTAAAGAAATTTTAATAATATGTAAGAATTTTAAACTTTTTAATGCATTTGAATAAAATTATTTAGAAGAATCGAAGTCATATACTTATATTTCGCATTGCGCATTGATGGCACTGTGAATGTTTATTTTTACCGGAATTGTTACCTTTTTTCTTATGATTTATCACAAAATGGTTAAAGTTAATTCTTAAAGTTGAAAGTTGACAGTAATCTAAACTGGAGATCATTGTACTCCTTAAAATTTGCATAATGGATTATGCATTACTATACACATAGGGATCCAATATCGAATTGCATCATGGTTAATTACTCCTAGTAAGAGTTTGACTTTAATTGTGCCTTTTTCGTCGCGCCGGGATCTGGGATCACAAGTTAACATTCAACACTTCATTATGAATAAGGAACAATAAGCAGTAATAATTATTACATTACCAGCTAATTTCAACGTAGATTATTTATCTACGGTTGAAAAATATAGTTAAGTAAGCTGAATTCATTTGCTCAGCCTTGTTCAATAAACTGGAGCTATGACTACTTGGGCATGAAAAACAGTAATAATAACAAAACATATAAATTTGGTAGCAATAATGGGCCGATTTAATTAAAATTTCGACCAATGTGACCGTAATCGGGGGGGGGGGGTCCAATTTGTTGAAGATGCAATCAAGATTTCGAAAGATGTGCTTACTTGACTATACTACACTACAACAACAAAAATCGTCAATAATGGAAGCATGAGGAAAATGTTAGATTGTAGCTTTTTGTTGAAGTGTCTACATAATATTTTATTTTAAATACGAAGACATTAGCCCTGACAATTTAGTGACAGAGTTTTGTATTCTTGTGTATACGTCTACATAACCGAACTTTTTTTCCCTGGACAATAATTATTGCACTGCATTAAAAAATTTCTTTGACAATTTCGAGGAATCCGAATACTAATGATCAACAAAAAAATGTTTTTGAAGAAAATGAAACTAATTATGTCGTTTATTTCAGTGGTTTCACATATAATCTATGAGAGTAGAAAACCTATGCTAACAAATGACAACCCAATACATGCATCCACATGTTATTGTGATAATGGGATTAGCAGATATTTTTCATCCCGTGGTTTTACTTGAAGTCTTTTTAAAAAAAGAAATACCCTACATTTCTGTGTTGTGGTAATTTTGAAATGTTTCTAGAGGGCACATCTGGCATCAACGGTTGATTTTTCCATATATAGCACATATCTTTCCGGCGTACTTACCTATATGTATGCCACAAAGATTAAACTTGCAGAAATGGCAATGAGAAATGTTTACTTCTTGCGTGAGTTCTGAAATAAATTAATGCATTCGCACCGCTTCATATAGTAAGCTGAGTACACTAAACACAAATTATTTATGGGCAAATTTTTGGTAACTTATCAAACCGTATTGTGGTTGGAGTTTTCCTTCCTTTTCATACAAACATGCCTTATTGTTAGTTTTTTCAGGTTTGCAACCATGATCTAGTCTATCATCATGTGCGGACATAGAGTTCAAGTAGAGTCAGAAGGTTAATAATACTTTATTGCAAAAGAAATAATGAAAAGGAGGAACCCCTGTCAATCATCATAGTCCAGTAAAAGCTATTTCTAATCAGCCCAATATAGCTGTGGAACGCAGGAACTATTTTCTGGAGAGTCTAGAATTAGTTAAAATAATCTGATTGTAAAAACTAAAAACTATAAAAAATATTTGCTGCCATACGAGACTGGGACTGGAAGCGAATTTGTTAAATAACTCATCAAAACCTGAGTATGTACAACTAGTTTATTAAACCTACTGTTGGTACTTCAGCGTTGGTAAGATACATATTTATACTCCAGTGTAAACCAACAATACATTAATTTTAACTCATTGAATGCTTCTAGAACAACAATAAGTTATCAAAAATGCATACTCTTCAGTAAACAATTGCTATTATTTTGCAGCTGTGTCATACATATTTGGCACGAATTCTACTTTACTTTTTGTCAGTTCAGTGAAGTAGAATTTTCCGCACAGAGCCGTTCCAAATTAAGGTTCGCTGTTTAGGTATGAGGTTAAAATTAAAGGCAGTAGCACGTCTTTGAATTTGAAAAATATCAAGAAAATATTCATGGTCGACCCCATATTTGTTCAGGTAAACAAATTAAGCTTTATTTCAACCCACTTAAATACGATTTTTTAGCTACTTTTTTCCATCAGCCGTTTATGTACAACTGCCGTCCAAGAAAGGATCGGATTACCTGAAAGGATTCAAGTAGGACGCATATAGAACAGAAAGGAAGGTTTTGATGCAGGCTAATGGAGAAGGTTATTCTGATTTACTGTATATATTCTTTCGCGGTGCTGCTGCTAATTTTGGAAACCGTTGGAGGTAACTACAATTGAAGTTGTCACTAACAGTTAATTATTACAATATTTTTCTTATATTTAACGATGCAATTGTCGAAACATTTTCCTTTCAGCTAGACCACCCCCAGTTCCAGACGAAGATAGAAATATGGAACAAGATCTGGAACGGTATGAAAAAGACAAGGACAAATTAACGACCGAAGATCATCACAAGCGCAATCACGTAATGCAGGCTACTGAAGATCCCGATGATGAATCTGTTGTCTACGAGCTTAAGGATATTTTTGGGGGAATACCAAGGCGAAATAATCAACTGTATTACGAGCGACCAAATATATTCCAATCTTTTATAGATGCTGCTAAGCTACTACATACTGAGACTACAACAAAATCTAATTCCGTTTTCTAAACAATTTTGATATGGATTTTTATAGGATTATTTATTTTATCATTTTACAAGTATACTTATTAAATCATGGAGTGTTAAAAAATTGGGGTTTACGTTATAAAAGTACGACCGTCCATTGTGATGTATAAATTAGTATATAGAACGGGCAAACGTAAATAAAGGATTGTATGACTATAACGCACGTGCTTAAAATTTTAATAAGAGCTTGGAAATAAATGTGCAATAGTGAAAGAAAATTCGCAAAATTGAAAATTTGCTTGAAATTTTTCCATTGGTAGCTACATACATATAACACATTCCCTACAGGAATTGAAATAGTAAGGCTGAGGGTAATATTTAAACGGTTATAAATTCAAGGCATATCATAGGTACATCATACGCATAGTTATTTTTTCCAGAACTCTATAATGAAGGTATCTTTCCATGATTTTTTTCAGCTATCAACTCGCTGAAGATTAATGTTTTGGAAATAATAATAATTTATTATTCTTTTGAAATGAAAATGCATGTAATTAACTCATGGCGGGCATATGAAGTATGAACGGTAAAATGTTCAAGCTGTTATTTTTAATATTGTAAAACTGTTAACCATGAATGTTCCAGTTATATAAACAACTTTATACTCTAAATGGCTGTATTTTTCTGCAGGCTTATAAGCAGTAAGGATGGAAGTGTGACGATGATCAATCAACAATTACCACACTAGGCCTAATTAACTTATTTATTGTATAGGCAAGGACAAGGGCAGCGGCACCCGGAGGTCCCGTTCTGGGGCCGTCATTAATAGGTAATTAGGGGGAGAGCCTTTGAATATATAAGCAAGACTCGCATGTACGATTCAAACCATATTTCTCCACGAAATTACCAAAAGATCAAACTTCCGAATCAAAATGTCGAGCTCTACGTTCCACGTAGCCCTGGTTTTATTACTAAAAGTAATATTAATCTCAAAATTTCAGGCAGCACTGAGCGAGGACAAATCTTTTAGCTCCTTTCCTGAAGAAAACTCATACCATCCCAGCCCAGTATACGAACCAACAGCTTCAATAGTTACTCCTGTACCGTACGAGACCAATCCATTGTTCCGACACCGTTATCAAGATGGTAGCGAAAAGCTTGAAAACGCCACCACTACAAATGAAGGAGTTCTAGTCCCTGACGTAACGTCAAATTCGACGTCGATTGATAAAAATGATCCTTACTTTTTCGATAATCCGAAGAATCAGGAGCACGTTAAGGAAGAAGCAGCAGTTGGGGAAGAAAAGGATAAGGAGGAAAGTGACGAGGAAAGTGAAGAGGAAAGCAGCAAAGAGAGTGATGAAGAAGAGGAATCTGGTGAAGAGGGCGGTGAAGCGACTAAAGAAGGAGGCGAAGGAGCAGGCAAAGACGAAGAAACTTCATCGGAGGCTGGAGCTGGAGGTGCTGGAGTTGCTGGACAGACCAAAATTGGTGCTCAGAATTTCGTTAATTTAATTGGTACGGATTTCCAGCCTGGTCGTCTTGTGAATATCTTCTTTGGTCTGGTTCTCCTCATGTTCATGATGATTGCTCAAGGTTACATGATGTGGGTTTTCGGCATTGCCTTCTTGCCTGGTACGCGTTCTCTCAATGAATGGGAATTCAACCCGGAAGTACTGGATCGGGCTTTCAACTTGCTAAATAGTGCTTTAGACGTTTGGGAAAGTGATAGTTCGGGGATCGAAAAATTAATCTCTTTTGCAGCTAAATTGAAATAATCAAATCTTGGTTATGCCATGCTCTCATTGTTTCATTGCACATATTTTCTTGCTACTTTATTTATCGAAATGTGTGTAAAAATATTTGTGATACAAGGTAGATTGTACAATCGTACTATGTATATTTTCAAGAAAACGAAATGTTTTAAAAATAAGCACTCCTCCCTACATTAATGTAAAATTATTTTTCAATATCTGAAGAATAACACGAAAATGAGTATAATTCACCCATGGAAGGGTAGTTTAAAAAAGTTAATAAAAACTGGAGTGTATGTATAAATTACAGCAATAATAAATATACATAAAAATAATTATTACTCATCAAAAGCATTATATTACAAAAATAAAAAAGTGCGGTTCTCGTAAATACCCATGCATTCCAATTATTTCAACATGGTTGGTAAATAGAATGTAAGGTTAAAATATAATA
>JAQFXU010001498.1:0-28496 GCA_034693705.1 Spatulosminthurus flaviceps | reverse complement strand
TTTTTCCAGCCAAAATAATTTATTTGAAAGTTTTTTCCAGCCAAAATAATTTATTTGAAAGTTTTTTCCAGCCAAAATAATTTATTTGAAAGTTTTTTCCAGCCAAAATAATATGAACCTTTTATTCCAACCCAAAAATTGTAACCCAAACTTTTTCCAGCAAAACTAACTTGAACCAAAAATTATTCCAGTAAAAAACTGCAAACCAAAATTGTTTCCAGCCAAAATAATTGAAGCCATATTTAATTTTTTGAGATAATATTATTAGGTAAGTTTTTTTCTACCCAAAACAATTTAGCTCAAACTCATCTCTTCCAGTCAAAACAATTCAAGGAAAATAATGCAGTACGAAGGTGCACGTGCACAGAAAAATGTTAGAATAGTAGTAATAGAATAATAATAAAATTTTATTGTTATTATTATTCTTTATTCTTGTCCTTACCTTAATTAATTATAATTTATGCTAAACAATCGGTAAAATTAATGTAATTTAATAATATGATTTCATACTGAAGAAAATGTACATCTTCGAAATCCAAAGTCGAAATTTTTGAAAAATTAATATAATAGTTTTTAAAATAAAATGTAAATATTTTATTAATTTAACCAATACTGAATTACGTGACACTTCGTAATCACTTTTTGCTAAGCGCGTGATTTAGCCAAAACATAAAAGTTCCCTTTCAGGGTACTAGGCTAGGCCTAGAGCTCTAGGTATTTATAGGTGTATAGGTCTATTATAGAGGTCGCATCACGAAATTTTGTAAGGGAGGAGTGCGTAATTATTTACTTCAACGATTTTAGTAAATATTTTCCCCCACATCTTACGGTGTGGTGCTTGCAACAATAAATTGCAAATTGCAAATGGTTCTTGCAAGTAAGAAAAAAACGCGTCTTCGTAAAAAACATTAACTTACTCCTCCTGAAGGTCGTGACGTCGTGATGCGTGAGTCTATAAGTATATACAGCATTTTATAAGCATGAACAAATAGCCGAGTTTATGAAGAACGGATAGTGAAAATGAACGAAGGATTAAAGCCAATTGAGGCTTCATTCTTCAAGTAAGGGTAAATATTATTTAGCCCATCCGACCGAGCCAGACTTGCCACTTGCCACTCTTGCCAGACCCAGATTTTGCTTGGTGTGCGCTACAGCGCTACTGTGTGTATACTGAACCAGTGGTTAAATTAGACAATTTATAAGTGAACTAAAAGCTGTACCTTCATCTGTGTGTTACCTAAGAGTCATCTATGAATCTGTGTGGACGTGGAGTGGACGGTGAAGGAAAACTAGTGAATTAATAAATTATCCAAAATGGACTGCTGCTGTGGATGCAATCCATGTTGCGTAAATTCATGCCGTGCTTGCTCATGCTGCACCACCAATACTCCATGCGTTTGTTGCCCTACCTGTTATAATCGCCAAGGTCTGGAAATAACGATAGACCTTAGTAAATGCCGGTGTAAGCCTGCTCAGATCAAAGATGATACACCAAAAAATATTAACATGCGCTTTTCCACTTCATTTAAAACCTGTCAAAATCGTTATAAACCTCAGCCGATAACGCTGAGGAAGGACATTAAAACCAAGGGTACAAAAAAGGCAAGTTCTAAAGGGAAAGGAACCCATAAAAAGAAAGTCAGTGCCAAGAAAAAATCTCGGGGACGATCAAAAGGAAAATCCAAGTCCAAATCCAGCTCTTCGAAATCAAGCAAATCCAAATCCACCTCAAAAAATCGCAAAGGAAAGAAAGGCGGGAAAGGTAAAGGAAAGTCACGCAGTAAGAAAAAAAACCGTGGTAGGTCCAAACACAAGTCCGGTCGAAAGCCAAGAGGGCCCCCTCCGACACCTGATACTAGTAAATTAAATTACAATGCTACCTCAATCTATGACATATGAATAGAACCTAACTGCTCTACCTAAATTTGTCAGCTGACATTAGGAAGGCCCAAACCCAAGCGTTCGAAAGACTGGAAAAATTCAATAAGTTTCGACTCGACCAAGGTCCCTTCGAAATTCCACTAGTTCATGAGCTGCGTGGATATTTTTCTGAGCCAGAAATGACTATCCCTTGCGAGCAAAAATTTGAATTTAGGAAGAAATACACGAAATTTAATCCCAAATATCCTTCTATGGAGGATTTAACCTTAAGGCTGCAGCCTGCAGAAAATCTCTTAAGGATTTGCTCGTCGTCCGACGACGATGATATGAGAAAGTACAGTGTTGCACCCTCAACTTGGAAAAAATGGTTTGACCTTCTTGAAATGGAAAGGCAACGATTTTCATTTTTTGATGAGCTCTATGCAAAAAAATATGTTACAGACAGGTGCAAAATATTATATACGTCCTTAACAAATACTACCGTAAGATTTATGAGCAACTTCATTTCAATTTCAGAAAGTAATACCGCTCTATAAACTTGTACTTTAAAATAGCATGGAGCTTCCTCGATTTAACCAAGATATTTTGTACCTGATCGAAGCTGACGACATGCACTACCGAACAAAGATAGACTATGGTCGCATCGTTCTGAAAACCAAACATATCTACACCGGCAACTTTATTGACTGGTATTTTCAGGGGCCAGGTAGATACGTTTGGCTGGATGGAGGCGTTTATCAGGTCTAATTAACAAAACATCCGAAAATTATGGAAACACGCTTGTATTTTTAATTGTTACCATAAAAATAATTCCCAGCTGGATCTATATAGGGAGACTTTTTAAACGGAGTTATGCATGGGCAAGGGATTTTTCTATGGGCTGATGGTAAAATACTGAAATGTACCACAAATGATTTTTATTCGTTCATAAAATCAATACAATTCCTTACTTTCAGGGGCGATTTACGAGGGTCAATTCCACGAAGGAGTTCGTAAAGGTTGGGGTGTTTACACGACTCCAACAGGCTATATCTTCACAGGAGAGTGGGTGGAAGGTGTACCCAACGGGATCGGTAATGGAAACATGTTTTAGCAAGATGAATAATGACATATTTATTAGTTAGTTGGTTAAATCATCCACTTATTTTTTTAAATACCAGGCAAAATTTGGTTCCATCCAGCTGTTGATCCAGAAAATTATTACGAAGGAAATCTCGTTCGAGGGCAGCCGGATGGATTTGGAATAAGACAATGTAAGTCAGAATAACAAATTAGTTGCATTGCTATGGCTAAATAACAGCTTAAGCCAGTACCCACCTAAGGATTTTTAATCTTCTCATCAATTACGATTCCATTGGCTATTGCAGATGCAAATGGCGATTTGTACATCGGAACTTGGTCCGAAGGTGTTCGAAGTGGTCGAGGTACAATGTTGTGGCGTGACCAGAAACAGGTGACCCTTTTTTTTCTCCCGTAGTAAATTCTAAAGATGTTACATTCGTAGGTCTACGAATGTAACACATCTTTAGAATTATTATAGAATTATTTTATAAATAATAATAATTAATTATGGTAATTCTTTATATTATAAGAATTATAATATATTATAATAATTCTTTTATTCTTTATGGAGCTGACCCCAGACATCAATTTTGCACAAAATCTTCCGAATTAGCTTAATATGTGTTCCCAGTGGGGTCGACGACATTATGCCACTCTAGATTTTTACTTTTGTGCCCCCATTCATTTCCATTGGGATCCACAATAATAATAATAAATTGAATTCCCCAAGCTTGTCCAACGTGGGGGTGAGTTTTCACGAATTTGGGCTGCAAATAATTAATCAGCATCAAAAACTGTATCAGTTTTCATTGGAGGCGTACAGGGCGACAACCACAGTATGCCCATTCACATTAATAATTATTATGCATATGCAGAATCTTTTACTGCATCCATATTTTAACTTATTTACTTGATATTTTAAAATATATGCCAGAACACTTGAAACTTCGGTAACGTCGGTTTTAGTGTCTTTATAAAGGCCGATACTTTAAGGAATCGCATCGGTAAAATCTTCGGGCACTTAGATCAAAATATCAACAACAATGTTTACCCAGGAACTGAATTTTCTTTGCAGATGTACAAAGGAAAATGGGCTGATGGAGTTCCTCATGGTGATGGAATACAAGTGTGGTATGTACCACATGTGCACGAAAAAGAAGATATAAAGAAATACACAAGATTTATTTTTAAAGTGAGCAAATACCTTGTGACGCGATCATGCACATTCTTGTTTAAATTTTAATTATAATCGAATCAATTTGTGCCAGGGATCCTTTGAGTCTGGACTGCGTCATGGAAAGGGACAAATTTTTTATCATGATTCTTCAGTCTACGAAGGATATTGGTCTAAGGGTCGGCAACTTGAAGATGGAGTTTACACCGATCCATGTGGAGAATTCCTTCTTTCCCTCCAATGCGTTCAACCCGACGAAGCTGGATTTGTGGAAGAAGTATTTGATAAGAACGTTTACGAGTGTATTTTTAAAAAATTGGTTGCATCACTTGCTGAACGAATTCCAATTAAATCGAAAGATCCTGAATTGACTGAGGAACGTTTGCTGACCAACATTTGTTTTAAGTGAGACCTATGTTAATAAAAGATAATAAAATCAAATAATAACAATTATTGAATTGTACGGGCATCATCTTACGTTTCATCACAATCATGTGACTGTTGTATGAAGGTACTCACCCGAATTGCGTATGTTCTATCAACGGGCGATTGATCTCGGAGCTATTTGGACAAATAATACGCTTGGCAACAAAAACACTGGACCTAATAATTCCGGGAAAAATTGCTTTAATGGGAAAAATGCCTCAAAAGTTAACTACGGAGGTCTTCACAGTATTTTTAGCAGATTAAATGAGTTGTCAGCTCATGATATCCTCCCGGCCTCAAGATTTGGTTTGTGGCTTTTTGTCAGGGATTGTGAAAATACTATGAAACAGGCAACTATGGCTCATTATAATAAACACTGGAGTAAGTTTTCTTTTTAAAAAAAAATTATTTTTAATTCTGCAATTTTTTATTTTTATGGAGTGTCTCCCACCACATATTGCAGGCTCCATTCCTTCGATCTGCTTTCAGGATCAGTACAGCCCTTTTGAGGTGGTTCACTTTTGGCAAGTAAGTTCCAGTTATGAAGAACAACCGCGTGGATATTCGGATAGAATGGAGATTTTGTAATGTTTTCTAAACAGATGTTTATTTCTGAAGTTTCTCCAATGTTTGGTTGTCGTGGCTTTTGAGATGTACGCTGGAATTCCTTTTGATAAAAATAAAGCGAAATACATGCCACGTGCTACAGACCAGTCTGGAGAGGTGGGGGAACCCGAAGTTAAAATTGTTTCAACTAAAAGTAATGAATTAGTTCCAAAATTATTGTATCATTCGAGAGGGTGTCCTTCATATTTACATTGCTTTCTGCAATGACTTCTTACTCCACACAGTGATAAAATATTTTGTATAGGTGGTTTAAGTGATAGATCTCTTTTATCACAAACTGCCGTTGAGGCATCATCTGCCTTGCTGGACACTGGTGAAGAGGAAATGGGTGAGGGTGATGATGAGTGTGGGAAATATCAACAAATACCTGAACCTGAGGGCGTTGATTTCACAATTTCGATTTCCGAGTTATTTGAAATGTTTATACAGGAAAATTTGTTCAAGTGCTTTGATCGTTTGGCAGGTATGTTGTTTTTATCATTGAGTTCATACATTTGCTGTAATCTGAGTACGTAGCTACATTTAGGGATTTGGAGAATGTCACACATGTGGGAAATCTTTTAAGTTTGATTATTTGTGAATTCCTATAGGAACGTTGCTGCCACCCCTGCCCAGCCCTTTGCCACCAATGCACGATTTATATGAAGGGTTTCTATCCATAAAGAATCAAGGGGTGATCACTGCTGTGGATTTCCTCCGCAGTATGCTTCCTCATAAAGTTTATCCCGATAATATGAAGTCGGGTATTCATTGGACCCGGACGAAGCAAATCCTATCCGTTGATGTGACTTTAAATGACCTGTTTGAACGCACAAGGGAATTACAAATCGAAGAGGATGTTTATATCCCCAAGCCAGTAGAGGTCGATAGCGGAGGAGCAGGGGACCAACTAAAAGGACCTGTTGAACCTATTGAGATCAAAGGAAAAATCTCAACATCAGAGGAACATCGGAGGAAACATTCCAAAGTTATCACATCCAAGACTTCGATTGTTGATGATGAACAAACCACAGAGAGTCAAGCGTTACCAAATTTGTGCAGGCCTCTGCCTCCTGACCCGTCTTTTTCCATTTTTGGTAAGAATGGTTCTTGTCTCTTGTGATCAAATATAACTGATACTTCGACGTTCGAGAGTTGTGAAAATGATATGAAATTTATGGTTGACATTTGCAAGATGAAAATCCTCCGAGGAAACCGCGGTTTCTCGAAGAAAATATACACAGCATTGAAGCTGAACTTCTCATTCCTGATGAGAGTGTAGCAGTAGATGCAGAAGCTTACAAAAGGAATTACAGCATGTAAGTTTAAATGTATGTAACTATTAAAAAAATCCCTAAATTTTAAAAAAATTCACAAAATTTTTTGTAGCACCACTACAAATGAGCTGCGGAACTTAGAATCAGTTGACGTCATTGGAGTCCTCAGAGAATTGTACCCCGATTTATGTGGATACCCACCCATCACCTGCCTTACATTCGACGTGAATTTATAATATTTATTAAATTGAAATATTCACTGCTTCCTCATTTGCTTTAGAGAAAAGTTTAGGACCTTTTAACATTAATTAAAAGGTCGCTGTTTGTAATTTCTAGATGGTCTTTTGTGATTGGCTGTGGGCTGTTATACTCTGTTCTAGAGCTTCTTCGGAAAAAGATTACGGGGATGAACCTTGCAGGAAGACCTCATGTGACCACTTCCGAATGCCCTTGGCAATAAGTAAAATTCAGGAGGAAGGGCTCCACCGAGAATACTGTTGCAATAGTAATCGTTTGGTAAACAACCGAAATTTCTATTTTGATGAAATTCTACCCACATTTTATAAACATGAGGAGGTTCGTCGTGGGGAGATGTGGACGCCGGGAAACTATAGAAGTACTAACACTAACATAAGAGCACCGCAAGGCGAAAATGAAGCATCTGAGAGAGAAAGCACGGTTATAGAGCACCCTGTCAGAGACGACTAATTTTATGATTCCCTTCAATGTCAAGATCCTCAAAAATGTGTATGATGTAAAAGTCCGGTTAATAAATTTAGTAAAGTTTTTGTTCTCGTGGACATTTCTGTTCCTGTTCTTGCAGAGAGATTTAGCTCCCAGTCAACACATTATTTACTACAGTCCAGAAAAAATAATACTTAGTTTTAATACGATCATACGATGCATTAATTTGTCAACTAGGTTACGAGAAGGGATTACTTCCAGTTTGTTCTATTGAAATGATTTTTAAAAAAGTGGAGCTAATTATTTTAAAAAACAATGTAATAATTCAAGAAAAAATAATTGTTTTTGCTTAACATCTACAACATACTCGCCGTCCTTCCCGAATGTATAATGTAAATGTGGACATCCGACACCACTGTCAAAGCAAAGGAATAGAAGGTCCCATCCCATGCCCAAGTGACACATAAATCTAGCTTCATTTCATGATATGGATTATTTTGGAATTTGGAATAATTCGTAGTGCAACCTTGCAAGAAAACAACGTACCATTCAATAATATTAATCAAGAGCCGAAATTCGCTGTCAAAAAAAAAGATGATTTCACCCTGAGTGAGTATTATTTTTGTATAGTTATTAAAACGTCCTGGACATCAGTCGTCAAACTTGTCAATCAGTTCAGTACAAGCTACTATGACAGTTTACGTATGCTGTATTTGTATGAAACCTTTGGATGAAACTTTAAAATTAGAAGAATTGGTTTTGCCACAAAATGAAGAGGAAGAGATTGTAATATATGGCGATGAAAGTCCATCAGAAGAGTTTGGGTTTGATGATGAAACCTTTCCAAATCCAACCGATGCAGTTGCGTTACATGATCAAATAGATGATGGTGATAGATTCATAGAATCTTTAACACCTAACTGGGTGTCCCTCTCAACGGAATTCAGTGATACTAGCAGTAATAGCCAGAACTGGTCGGCAGTTGTTTCAACCCCCTGTGGACATTTGTACCATTTAGGCTGTATTCATTCTTGGATGGACCATCTTGAGAAACGTGGCTGGTGTGTACTTTTTCTCCAAAAAATATCTAACAACTCATTCTCAGTGTTACTGAATTTTGGTTTTAACATGATATTGTGTGTATAGCTTTTTTAAACATGAATTTTTTTGTTTTAATAGGGAACCCACGTGTGCATACTGTCGCCATGTAATTTACACTTCCATGGAGCTGATTCCAATTTTTCCCGTCAGTATTAAAGATGATGAGTCGGATGACGATTTTCCACCAAAGAACTTCCCAAATCCCCTCAGCAAGAAGATACGGGGTAAATGAGTAGGTATCTCCTCGTAGCATGATTTTTGTAAATTGTAACTTCATTAAGGTATCCAATCATTTATATAAAAGTCATATTTAGTCATTATATGTAATGTAAAATAATAGATTTTTTTTAAATGTAGGATTATCTTATTTCGAAAGTTGTATATTAATGTAATTTAATTGGATTTCGTAAAAGTGTGAATAAGCAACAAGACATAGTTCCCTACCAATAATGCTTGGTAGCAAAACCTTTAAATATAAGTGGTTTACGAAGACAAAGATAGATTTGTCGCTACATGTTCACCGTTTAAATAGCATTACGTAAGGAATGTTATCTATTCTATTTTTTTCGTGCAGACTGACCGTTGGGGGAAATAGATTAGAATAGAAATGGCCGTTATTCTATTTTTCTCAACGGTTTTTCCACCCATCTACAAATACTTTGTAGATCGATCACTTGTGTAACGGTCACTTTTCTCCATTTACTGTAATGCTAAAAAATCTACAATGACTTATAGATTCCTACTAAATTAGCCCATTTGTAATGAATAGGGCAAGTTTTAAAAATATCATTGAATTTTCGATTACCTGCAGACTCAACATCAAGCGACCTCAAAAATAAGGTTCAAGATAACCATGGGAAAGCTAAAGTCAGCAAACCGGCGGAAGATGGTAATTCAAATGCCTAAAAATTATTTCTGTAAAAAACGTATGTCAATACAAAATTCTTCATTTTACTGGCATGATTATAACATTGCAGACCGCGCGGTACAACCTGAAGCCAACTTCTGGTTTGCTGCTCTCCTAGTAAATTTAGCGTTGTGCTTTTATTTGGGTTATGTAAATAACTGTATGGAAAGTTTGGATTCAGAAGATAGTGAAGATCTTGACGCTGGGCCTCTCTTTGGGACCACGTGGACTACTTTGATTACAATAACTTTCACTTTAGCTGTATTAAGCGATTTATACTTTTCCTCAAATTGTACGAATAATAACCGTTGAAATAACCAGCAATTAATTACGCACACCCAAATGACAAATGCTAATCTTATGGGGAAGTCCAAAAACGTGAATATCGGAAGAAGGGGCAAAGGAATATGAAAATTGTACTTGCTATTTATTCCGTCTCAAAACTTCAAGTACAAAAATTACACAGCGTTTGTAAGTCCAACTTGGGACATCAAAAATAGTTATTAAATCGTTAAATTAAGCGTTTCTTAACATTTCTTGAATTTCTTGATGAAATTCTTTGTACACATTATTCCTCTTAATTTTAAAGGCTGCAGTCACTAAACCTGACTGAGGCATCCAGATCTCAGGACAAATATAAATACTTCGGGGAATTTCATACTTCTCTAGTTTCAGTAACTTGGCTTGTTTCTGAATTTCCGAAAGCACTGCTTTTACTATCACAGGATCTTTGGTTAAGCTGACGTATTTGTCACCTCCTTTTCCTAGTCTCGCCGCTAATGCCTCCACCTGTTAAATGAACAAGGGTTTTGGTACATTATAGTTTTTAATCATGAATATGTGTATCTGTCCTGAACAAGCTCCAATAGTTACCTGTGATTGGGAAGTCACAACGATAGCGACAGGGTACGGGAAATATGGATCAGCGTATACGCAAATGTTTTCAATTAATGTACTGGTCTTCAGTATTGACTCGACTTTCCCTAAACTGACGTACTCGCCGGAAGATAATTTCACTAGATCTTTTTTCCGATCTGAAACCACAAGTATTTTCATATATTATCAACTCTTTCCAAAGAATTTTATCATTTCTCTACAAATTCTTTTCTGGAACAAATAGAAGCTCACCAATTATTCTGAAAGCGCCGTCAGGATGAACCTCCGCAATGTCCCCTGTTCGAACCCATCGCTTCCCATTTTCAACAAAGAAATCAGTTGAGTCTGGTTTTTTGAAGTAACCCATTGCCACATTATCTCCTCCAAGATACACTTCCCCTCGAGGATATGGCTTATCCGTGACTCGATAACCACCTTCATCCCAATCAATCAGTCGAATGTTTGTACAACTTATAGGTCCACCTACTCTTCCCGCCGAAAGATCTTCACCTGTAAGTTTTCAAAATCAAAAGGATTTACTCCTTTTAAAATGCGTGTACAAATAAATTCAAAATAGGTGTAATAAAAAATAATTCTTTCAGACTTACCCAAACTACACAATCCACTGGCAGTGGTTTCCGTCAATCCATAACCTTGAAGAACCGGACAACCCAGTAAAGCTCGAGTGTATTCATGCGTTTGAACTGCTAAAGGTGCCCCACCACAAATAACCAGTCTCACTTTTCCTCCTACTAACTCCCTAATGGCCTTGAAAAATATCCGATCCACTAAAGGCGTTTCGTAGCCTAAGCGATGCCAATTAATTTTGTATTTAGAGAAAAAATCAAAGATGATAGATGCCTCAGGACCCCGTTCCGATACCTTCATTTGGATTCCCTTAAGGATCCTTTCTAAAACCAACTAAAACCAAATTGAGTGTATTAGCTTTAATTTTTGCTTATTTTTCCCTAATGTTATTTCTATTGATTATTATATTTTTTGCACCGGAACGCTTCCTAAAACTGTGGGTTTGAGTAAAGTAGCATCTCCTTTGCAGCCTTCTTTTACTGCAAGAGACTTGTCGGTCAAAGTTAAGGGTGAGCTGTAGCCAATTTGAACACCTTGAAGTAAGCACATCGCTTCGCTTACTAATTCCAAAGCATGGGCTAGGGGTAGATAGGCAATGTAACAGTCATCTTCCTTGGGATCTCCGAATGATGCCAAAGTGTCTGCAAAAAACATAAATCACTAGGAATATTATTTCTTTGAAATTAACCAATTAAAAAATGAAGCTCAAGGCTCAAGGTCGAGCGCAATTATTATGTAAAAACAACGGTAAACTTTTCCTCCCAAATAATTCGCTAGACTATTTTAACGAAATTTATACACAATTGTCATTAACTTGCTCAAAAAGTCGTCATCAGTAAGGAATAAAAGAAATAATTAATACATGCAGTTCTGTAGCTTACCAGTAACTGCCTTAAGGGCGGACACCAAGTTCCAATGGGAAATGACAACTCCTTTAGGAACACCTGTGCTTCCAGACGTGTACATAATTATGGCTGTGTCTTCTCTTCCCGGTTTCACTTCCTCTCCTGTTGAGCACATACAAAAGTATATTATTACAAATGCCTACTCATAAAAAAATGTATTGAAATTACGTAAATTAAAAAAATAAATTATAACATAAGAAAAATATTTTCAACTATAATTGTAAGTGTATAAATTTCCGGGATTTTAGTCCCTACCTTGGACAGGAGGAATCTGTGATTCCGCGATTTCTGTCAATGAGTCTAATGTGTTCAACGTAATGCGATTTGGAAATGAATTGATTGAGAAATTGTCAATTTTGTCTTGACTACTATTGATACAAACAACATTAGCAAGACGAGGCACTTTTTCCACAATTGAGCTGCATCTTTCCATCAATTCCTCCGAGGTGAATAAGCACGTAACTTCAGTCTCATTCAGAGCATGAATCACACCATCATCTCCCAATGTAGCGAATACAGTGACGACTACAAATAAAAAAAATTATTATTTAGTATGCATATACATATATATATATGCATGTATTGTAATATATGCAATGCACTTTATTTATGTAGAATCTATAGTATTAATATTTTTTTTAAATATAAATTTATAACAAACTTGGAAGGTTGAGCTGAAATGCGGCAACGGCTGTGACCAACCATTCTGCTCTTGTCTCCGCAAAGATGGCAATCCTCTCTTTAGGTTTTAATCCTAAACTCCTCATACCCTGACTCAGTTTCCTAGTTACATTTTTGAGGTCAGTGTAGGTCAGCCATTTGTACTCTCCAAGATTATATTTTTTAACGATTTTCCCCATATGATCCTCCACCTCATCCACGCCCAGAACTTCTCGAGATCCCAGGCATTTTTTATTCCCGTGCTTTTCAATGGCACGTGTAAAGAGCTTGTCCAGTGTGTCAATATTATATTGCTCCAGCTCCTTATGTAACGTTGACCTTTCCAAAATTTCTTTACTTCCCCACTCATGTCTTGCCTCATCCACGAGCGTGGCCTGTGATAATTAAAAAATCATCATGAGAATATTTATTTCCTCCTTGTTTACTCTTCCGAAACGATGATAACAACAATAATTATTATTATTATCTACTACAATTTTACTATGATTTTTCCCTCAAATCCCCTCCCTTTAGTAGTACATGAACATCAATTAAAGACTTAATTCCTCAATTTGAGTAGATTCTGTCCACTCAAGTCTCTTTGTACATGGTCATGTACATGGTCATGGTTATTTTGGCACATGGGAAACCTTCGTATGTTCCTTCCCTTCAAAGAATGCACAGTTGAATGGGATAATTTCCTATGTATTATATTGTTCGTTAATTTTCCCACGATAGGAATCTACCGGGAAGTTTATAGCTGTCATGCCAATTATGTTATTAGTTATTAGCATCCGCAAAATGGAATTATGAACTGGCTTTTGAACTTTGACTATACCAAATTTATTTCACTATCATTAGTACGTAATTCATCTGCCAATTAAAAAAGAATACAGGAGAGTAGTAATCGATTGTAAAGTATTAGCAGATGTTACTTTCCTTGTGGTTTTAATCCCTGGTTCAACTACCCACGTTATGTGTTATTAGTCCATTGATTTTGCAATGCATTGAGTGGGGACAAGTGTTTGTACACAATGGGAAGGCGTGTACAGCTACAGAGGAAGAGCTGAGAGGCTTTTGCGTATGTGGAAATCCATTATCAGCGGAAAGTCTATTACATTCATCTAATTTGCACAGACACTTATTATATGTATGTGTGTGCTAAAAATATAATGTATTCAAAGGTTTCGAGGAGGCTACAACAAGTATTATATTACCATTAATGTAATAATAAAAAGGCATAAATAAAAATCAAATGGACTTTGGACTCTCATCGGATACAAAGGAGAATGAAAACTCTGCTCTGTATGGACTCTGGATTGGTATAGTCTCATTCAGAGATTCATCTACTTTACTATCTATACTTGATCTCAATACTACGATAATCCCTACACATTTACAAACATCAAGTCTCTATGTGTAGCCAAACATAGGCACTAAAGGTTATTGCTTTTGCAGCGCAACGTCCAACAAAAGCTGTGCTGTAGAGGTCACGAGTCAAAACCGACTAAGCTTCGCAATTCCGAAAAAAATTAAATAGTTTTGAGGATACATTAAAACCCTCTGCTGCACACTATTCACACTTTCAGTAATTTGAAGCAGAGCTGTATGATTTCAGCAATATTTTGCACTTTGAAATTTAAATAATTAACTGGAAATTCACCCAATTTTAATCACAAATTCTGGTTCGCAAAAGTATTGCATAATTTTCTGTGTAAGAACTTAAGCGAAGGTATTTTTCTAAAAGTTGCAATAATAAAATGCACCTGCCAATCTTGTTTTATTTTTTGTGCACTCTATATTTTCAAGGGCAACGTTTTCGCGCCAAAATATGTCGGCATCAAAATTGAAATCGTCGGGACGAGCAACTTATTGAATATTAAAAATTATTTAAAACAAATTCTATACTATTATCCGCTATTTTCAACATGTATATGTAGAACTTGTAAATCTAATTGAACATCCAAAAGTGGAACATACATATTGTGACCAATCACCGAAATTCAAACGTACACTGAATTCAGTGCGATTTGTTTCTGAGACCCTCATATATTTCGGCATGTGATTAGAGCTACTGCGGGCTTGTAATGTATGCTTATACATATAGAAGAAAAAGAAACAAAGAATAAAGGTGGATATTATTTGTTTGTACGATACTACACGTTGCTTTAGGGGAAAACGTGTTTATTTTCGTTTTTTTAATGACTGGACGCAAAAAAAGTCCTTGATATGATGTTATTATTTGTTTCAGCAAACCTTTCTTATATATTTTTTTGTTAGATCTTTCACACATTTTTGTTTGAGTAGCTTCATCTTTTCACACTGCACTGGCTGAATTATTACTTTGGTTCAATAGATCAGAGTTTAAGGTAAAATTGTACCTTATCTATTATGTTAAACACTTTGTGATGACGAGGGAATGAAAACATGGGAAGAGAGACAAAACTAAAAGATGTACATACCTTCCGCGCTCTATGTAACGCCTGCTTTTGCCATGGTTGATGTAAAACTGCATAGAAAGGCATTGTCAAGGTATCAAATGTTTTCGTCATGTACGTCAGTGCTTGAATGATCACCTTCTCCTTCAGAGCTTCATTTTTAAGTGAGAAATCTGAAATAGCAATTAAGTCAGTGACAAAGGAGCCAGAAATGCCAAACTCATCAAAATTTTTATTATTCGATGAGAAAATCCTCCAAAAATCATATTTACTAGTCACAGTAAGTATACTATACGTAACATTCCATGGGTCTTGTGGTTCCTCAGCATGGTCACAGTTTTTACAGAAATAATAGCACGAGTTATGCTGCAGTACACGAAAGCGTAAAAAATTGACGTTGCATATTTATCAGACAGTTACATCAAAGGTTTAGGAGGAAGTTTTATGCCAACTAAAAAAATCTCATGTCTTCATGTTATTTAGTCAAGCATTGATTTTTCATGGTCTTTGAAAACTACGCAGTTTCCTCCATCAACCATCCTTTACACACATGAAGAATAAAAAACGCCTCAGGAAAAACTACTAACTTTAATTTTAAATAACTGGGAATAAATTTACTGGGCCTATACAAAAGCTTCAAATAGACCCTGTATGTACATATGTATATATATATATTTATGAATGGAGTTTAATTCAATGGATACAAAAGTCATTTTTGATATGGCAAAGCTCTATATTTACATACTTGGAAGATATAAGATATAAACATATTGCCTATAATAAACCATGTGGCTTGTGACCATAGCGCAGCGCAGCTTATATGATTAAAGTTTTTTGTCAATTGTAATTTTACGCTTGAAAATAATTACAAACTGCGTACTCAAATGGCATCAAGAATTTATCCACCATTGTCAACCAGAATATAAATAATAAATATGTAGCATGCATATTCCATGGCTCCATGAGGTTTCGACTTAATGCGATTAAATATTTGCCTATGGGCTTAATCTCTCTCAATGTATTTGTAAGGGCACTTACTTACAAAATAATGTACATTAATGCATATTATAGGAACCAAGGGAAAATTATTGGGAGGGGGGGGGGCTTTTAACCTGTAATAATATCAATTCTAATTCGACATTCATTCCATAATAAAAGTCTTAAATATGAAATTTAATAATAAATAAAAACTTTACCTTTATTTGCATGATCCAGGGCTGCTTCCCCAGCGCTATCCTCAATCTCTCTTATTTGGGGTATGGCAAGACTAGCGGATGCTGAATTTTTTCTCACCTGAGCCGTATCATAAGGCTCATTACCGACTCCACTGGTTCTAATACGTTAAAAATTCGTTGAGTGAATGGATTTCATAAGGGTCAATACTATAGTATATAATTAAGAGCTGGAACACTATATGTGTATAAATACCTAATAAATCTGACATTATGTCTGCTACTTGCATAAATCCCTGGGTAATGGCTCAAGACGTTGATGGCGCCTGGAAAATGAAATGACATTTTGTGTAACAAAAATATATTTTTTTTAATTCAAATTTTAATTACTATAAATAATAAAATTAAGTTTAAAAATAAGCACTTGGTCAAGAATATTTGACGGGTAAAATACCTGGAGCAGACAAGGCCCGCCGGCAAATTAATAGTAAGGACATTTTTATAAAGTGCTGGAAATAAGAAAATTAATTCGAGGTTTTTTAACATTCTTTTAAACACAAAAGAATTAAACTGAGTAAACTTGTGAAGATTCTATAAAAAAATATTTTTTGAAGACACTTCACTTATGGAGACTTGAGGCCCATAATGAGAGGAAAATACTTAAGGCTTACTTTATATTGGCTGGAATGGCATTTAAAAATAGCCCAGGATTATCATAAATCACACTGGCACACTTTAATCCACTGGAAGTAAGTATCAATAAAGATTTGTCAAAAGGAGATTTTAATGGAGGAAAAAGTATACAATAATAACAATATATTATGAATATTATTAATTTGTATATAATAGGAAGAAAAAAAGGAAATAAAATTTACACGTGAAATAATATTCGAGAGAAATTGGAGTAAGGGACTAGAACCAGTGACAATTTCTCAGCTGAATGTTTACAAATACTGATGTGTATGAGGTGATATGAAGTTTAGCGCAGGATCACTTTTTACCAATCGTACGACACATGAAGAGTTCTACTCAATTGAAATTGTACTATGCCTCTGGCTTGAAAAAGTACTTGTAAAAATCCTCGTCGTCCTTTTCTGTGGATGTAAGTATATAGGAATTTGTGTATGTGTCTGTGTGTGTAGGAATAATATGACTTATGTATAGTAAAGTTCGTCACTTCTTCGGGGATTTAATGCGTTAATTGATTGTGCAGGCAGACTTAAAGGATAGGAGTTTGGAGTATATAATTCCACGTCGGAACATTAACCCATAGCAGAGCAACACATTATCCTCGGTGCAATTCCACTAGTCACTGTAGCTGAACAGTGCGTACCGCTTTACTTTTATACAACGTGAGTTATAGGGAGTTGCATTGTGTATGGTAAATAACAATTTCAGTGTCTCTTATATCTCAACGTACAAATTCAGCCTGTGAGTGCTACTAGTGAGAAAAAAGGCTTGAGGATTTAAGCCGACATGTATAATAAAAACCATAGCTAAAGTGTTTACATATACACCACATTACAAACGAATCTCTCTCTCTCTCTCTCTTGTGGGATGCCCTTTGCCCCATTTTTTATCAACCCCTTTTCCACCCTAACATATAAAAGCCTGTGCCTCCAACATGGAAATATAGAATGTACTTTATTATGAGCTTTGAAGTGGCAGTTAAAGAAATATTTAATCATCGTCAATAAATATATGTATGGTTCCTATTTTTGGGGATATATTAAAATCATAGAGACACACATGTATATTTGAATTCTTATCGGAATTACATCTACTTGACTCACATATTCCTAAATTGACACTTGTACATTCATTATTGTAACGTTATAGTCACAATTATTAGATGGTAGCCAACGGAACTTATGTTGACAAGGGAAACTCACGAGGCTATGCCTCATCCTATGCTCATCCTCATCCCATATGTACATAAATATTATGTTGTTAAGTGCTATTCTTAGGAATATTCCGGACTCTCATGGGAGTTGATTTTTTGATGAGCCCCTCTCTGAATTTGGTGTAGGATAAATAATTAATTGAGGATTCAGTTATTATAAAATTACATTATTTTCATTGTATTGCGAAACATAATTCTTCTGGTGGTTCTAATGGTTCTTTGCGAAGGATGCATGCCAGGAGTATTGGTACTGGTGCCGGCTGGAATTGACGACTCAAACAAAGTTAAGTATGTATTAATAAATGCAAAATTAGTTACCGTGACATAGCATAAGGTCAAGTATTATCTCAATGTTGAAATCTTCTCGAAAATATCCCACCAGCAAATAAGTTGGGTTTAATACATGGCAATATGTTATGGTTGTTTTTTTCTGAAACAAAACAAACTGGCGGGAAAATGCTTCAAATGTGGAAACCTACAAGGTGACAGTTTAAGTTGATGCCTCGTGAGTAGCAAAACATTTTTCCACAATGCAATGTACAGTTGAAACTTGTAATAGTTGGAATAATTTTTCATTCTCTTCTTACTCATATTTGAAATGAAACCTTTAAAATATATTTTTCCACTTTTCACATTTTCTCCACACCTTTATATTTTATTAGGAAATACCCTTTGAATATCATTGCGAAATTGAATGCCAATGCCGCTTTGACATTGACTCCTTCATTGATTCTGCTGGAACTGGTGCATTACTATAGCTTGTAAAAACCATTGCTCATATTCAAACGTGTTTGTAACAATGTGGTGAAGCCATTTAAAACTCAATCAAAGCTATTATTAAATTGAAAAACCATCCAACTTAAATGAATACCTCATTTTAAATTAGCATTGTAGTACAGATAACCTTAAAAGTGTAAATTATTTTTTCAAGACTCCTTTTACTCCTTTTATTCTCCTCAGTCCTTCCTCCATTTCAATTCTATTTACTCAAGAATTAGCTCGCTAGCCATGCGAAAATTTCCTTTGACAATTCACAATGAAGAAAGCACTATTGAAAAATAACAATGAGCCAAAGCAAAATAAAAACCATGTATAAATTATTAACACGTAATCAACATGTTGACATAAACTCTACAATACATTGAAATCCCCATCTGTAAAAACAATCCCTTTTTTCAAACTCCCCAGAGCTCAAATCCATCAAATTTTCCCTCACATCATCTAAAATTATTATTTTGTCTTATTCTATAGCTTATGTCAGCCAAAATGTCAAGCACGTCGTGTACAATCAATTATTATACCATTGGCGAAAATCCCCTCAGGGGTTTTAAACTAAAGGTATTTAAACGTCACTCAATTTAAAACGTTTCTCACTCTCGACCAAATTGAATTTTGAAAAACAAAATTTTTACCTATACAAAATACGCTATGTTGGAAGGAACGCATGTGCTATTATTAATCTACGAATAAAATCAGGGATTAAAAAAACACTTGCACTTTTTCAATTGAATCAATATACACGCTTGAGCTGTCAGTTCATTCACATGGCAAGCTATTGTATAGCTTTATTTTGGTATACTTTTGGTCAACAAGCTCTTTATTGCACCATCACACATTCACAGTACTGCTGCTGCTGCTGCTGTGGTTAACATTATTATGAATAGCAGTATAAATTGAATGGCCCTATGGAGTTGCATCAGAATTTAGACAAAAAAAGTAAAATCCGTGATGGGATCTTTTGCAAGAGGGTCTCGTGGTCATTGTATAAGTAAAAGATCTCATTAGAAGAATATTAAGTCGTCATAGTATCTGTAAGTATACAGAGATAGTGGGGGAAAAATCGAGGACCATAATGAGCATTACGGTATACCTAATGTGAATGCACGTGTGAATTGTTAACTATACATTGGAGAGCGTGGCATTTCACGTGAAAGTAAATAATGTAGAGGGGCAAAATATAGTAGATTTATTTATTATTTGATTTTTTTCATATAACTATATACACAATGCATTTATATCAAATAATATGCCCAATATTTTTTAGCCCATAAGAAAGATTATGCAATGGAGTCAGAATGGAAACGAAGGTGAAGGTGACTTTGGCAGACTTGGTCTTCAATCCCTGCTCTTCATTTCTATATACTACTCTCACCTCTCCGTCAAAGAAACCAATGAGAGTGTGGCTAAACAAGATTTTCAACAAGTTTTTAGCCATACTGATATTAAAGCTGTATAGAAAAAGGTTGCAATATATTATCCACTATTATTTACTCCACAGAGCACCTATACTATACCTCCTCCTATATACTCCCATATAAGCATTTGGGGAGAATGTTTAAGCTCAAACCTTTACCTGAGACCTCAATTAAAATTGCCTTACATATCAATGTGAGCAAAATTCCTAGCTATATAATTTTCGCATGGAAATTGGCAATGACTCATTTTAATGGGGAGACTTTTTCACATACTTTATGAAAAAATGGGAACTAAACTGGAGTTAATTTCCAGGAGAGTTCTTGCCTTCATTTTATTTGAAGAGGATCGTTGGAATGATGGTCAGAATGTTGTGTGAGTTTACTTAGCGTGGACATTAAAGTAGGTGCATGTAAAGGCACATCAGAAACAAGTTTACAATTTTCAGCGTGACCAAGTTTCGTAACATTGTTGTTATTTACTATATGTTGCATATAGTATTACACTTACAAGGTCAATGGTGCTTTAATTTTTTATTGTTTATTACAATTTACAATCCTCACCCTCTCCCTCTATACTTTCCATTTTCAGATATAATTAATAATTTTGGCTCCCAAAAAATGATGAATTTTTTTCATATGAATTTCTCAAAAGATATGGTTTTGAAACTATACCACCTACATAAAATATAATAGCAGTAATTAGTAAAGGATTTTGTAACATAGTAAATTTGTTGATTTTTTAGAAAATAGTTTATACGTTTATATTTATAGAAAGGTTTTTCTGTAGAGTCTGGTGGATTTTTAGGGGGGGGGGGGCGGAAATTTGCAAGGATTTTAACATGGAACGGGTTAGAAGTGAGGGCATGGACGTTTGAACTTTGCACGACCTTTTCCACTCATTCGAACATATGTACATGAGCTGCCTTTGGGTTTCCATTTGGAGAAGCTTTTAGATAAAGGAGAGCAAGGGTTATGTGTAGCTTAATTACGTAGTTAACTATATCAAACCGTACCTAGCGGAATTTACTCGATCCTTTAAAGGTGAAAGGTTGAGAGTGAGGATTAAATAAAAATAATCACTGCGCAATCATTTTGGACTTTGGCCCAGGTCCGGCATTTGTATGTTTCTTGAGACATTGAATAAGTGTGGTCTGCCTCATTTCATCAAAAACTCTTGTTCTTCATCTGTTGCTTGAATTAGTGAAGTTTTTGAAACGGATTTTTTAAAAAGATACTCCATGGAGTTTTAGAAAATTTAAACTAGACAAAGAGGCTGTACCAAAATTAATTTACATTGTACGGGTCGGACTTGGCCTCCCACAGTTCTGCTGTCCACGGAGGAACAGATGTATGTATAAAGGGTGCGCTAAAGCCGCCCCTAAAAAATACCAATTTTTGATCCATGAAATACTATCCAGCATGTTAATAAAAAGCTTATGGATAGATAGAAAAAAACTTTTATGTCATGGAATGTTAACTCGGCATGCGAAATTATTATAAACTGTTCTCATAACAATTTGCGCATCCTGGAGCAGCTAGCAATGAATGAGGTGATCGCTTAAGCTCTCATTAGTTTCTGGAGTGCTATTTTGCCTCAACAAAATCAACGCACCATAAGTGCACTATATTTAAGTGTAATTGACTACCCCTATAAAAAAATTATCTGCTTGCAAACAAATCTCGTTTTTTGCTTGCGCGTGTATTTTTGTATTTTAGTTACAGCATGTGGGTTTGGCTACTCGAAAAATATTTACAAGAAAATAAACAGTGAATAATAAGTATAACAGAAATAAACAGTTTATGTTGAATATATGCTAAAAATCATATTGAAAAAAATGGGGAATTTTCAAGGCTTGGAACTGCAGATTCAACAGTTTCAATGTCCAGGAGGAGAGGAAAAAATGTAATTGCAGGAATTACACTCATTGATTCTAACACATGTAATTTTCACTCCTCATCCATCACAATGAAACTGACTGTGAGACTGTCATTTTATGATTCTATAATGTAGTAATTTTTGTGATTGTAAGATTTTGTTAAACTTGGAAGTAATATATGTGAGGGACTTTGATGTCATGCGATGGGAAAAACAATCCTCGAGAGAAGAATACAACAATTGTATACGAGAAGAGAACGTGTAGAGTTCAGGTGTATAATTGATAAAAGGTTTTCTATGTATTTAAGTGGACTGTGACGGACGACGAATGACGTGCGGTTGTTGATAAAATACTACTATTATGCAAATCCAACTATCTTACATACATCAAAAATGTATACATACATTTAATTACGTCGAAGGATCTAAAAGTTCAACAGCTTTTTTCTCACAAAGACATTTGATGACATACTTTTACTCTCCCCATGTCATTTATAGAATCATGTCAGTAACAATTATTAATAAAATTAAATTGTTTCCTTACAAACTACTCACAGCTCATTAGTGTTTTAACCTGAAACTTTTACATGGCAGAGAACTCATGAGAAATAATACATATGCGTAAAAAATTCTAATTAATATGAACATCAGTTATTCCAGCTTTAGGCCAACAGCACATGGAATTCTGTCACTCAGATTCGTATGTAACTAATTTTTTCTAGTTAGATAACACTTACAAATCATTCCCACTACTTTCACTACATTACAAAAGTAACCAAAATTCCAAGTTGAGTAATTCAGAGGAAAGTTTTCCCCTTGTTTACCTCAAAGAAACAATGTACTGTAAAAAACATGGATTTTTCCTTAGTATGTAAAGTAATTGAAACTTACAAGAAATGAGCGTCGAATGCTGACTCAGTGAGAATAATGTATAAGTTTCTTTTAAAAAAACCACTTGTCTCGAGTCTGGATTCAGCCTGCTATGCTGAAAGGTTCAATACATTGTTTGTCATTATATTTATCTTGCAACAGTTCAATGTTCCAGCTTTTATCGTTAACCCTATGAACACATGTGCCTCCTCATTCCTTCTTACTAATTGTAACGAGCGGATCAATAAAGGAAATGGGAAATGGGACAATTAAAAGCATTATGCAATGTGGACACATCCGCAGATAAGAATTTGAATAATATGTACATCCTTGCTTGTCCTACAGGATATATTTATTTTGTTTACTTACAATACATTTTATATAGCCGCCTAATGCATTCTGCAGAGTGATTCTAATGCTGAGAAATCTTTCTTAAATAATAAATGTTCAAGAATAGTAATCTACAGCAAATTCTGTTTGTGCGATGGCGGTTGTTTATGTAGGTACATAAGTATGTACTTGCGTAGCTGGAAATTTGGGATTGTCTTGAGTGTGAGTTTTAAAAACAATTCAATAGTAAGTAAATATATGTAAATGTACAGAGCCCACGAGACTCCTCTCATCAATATTATATGAACACAATAACAAGCAAATACTTTGGAAAGGAAGGTCACTTGAGGCATGTTGGTACGATAGGTTGGAATTATTACCTTTTGTATATTTACTTGCTTACCTATGTTCTTTTCTATAGAGCTTATATATTTAATGCATATGCATATATAGTCAGAGAGAGAGAGAGAGAGATAGCCTGAATAAATTGTTCTATGATATAAACGAGAAAATGTCATGGCCATGAGGTACATATTTACATAGTGTGGTCAGTGTTTTTGGAATGAAAGTGATTGTAGTGCATTTAGATTGTAATAAAAACAAGATGTATTTTCATGTAAAGGTAAATGATAATTTGATGATAATGAGACTTGTCGAATTCGGTCAGGCATTTTAAGGGTATAGGAGCTGGCTTTTGTACAAAAACACAACAAACCTTTCCATCCTTGATCTTTAACCACCATAACCCTTTGTGTGCCAGGATTTTATAACGAACATGACCAACTATCAGAGAAGTTACGGTAATAAATACAAATCGTAATTTGGAATAGTAATAATAATTATTTTGTTCGTAACTACAGACGCTCCTCTTTCGTAGGATTACACGCACTCTAGCGACATTCGAATAATTCAGTCTTCAATGTGCCGCCACATTCGCTTTCAATTGAGCAAAATAACACTGCCTAGCTAGAGCTTCCTGCTCATTGTGCTATAGCTATACTTATAGTTGTTTGAAAATCAATGTGAAGTTTGCCAGTTGGGGTAAAATGTGTCATGTTTTGTGTAGATATTGCTCACTGCTCACATTGATCACTGACGTATTTGTATGCAAAACTTGATATTTTGATGGGCAAAAAATTCATTTTTTAAATATCTGGATTATTATTATACTACAGTAAGTTAAGATTACGTAGCCAAGTTAGGAGTAAACGCAGGAAAAAATAAACTTGTACATATGGATTTGAATTTGACCCAGGAATTTTCGTCACTCTACTATTTGCTATTATGCAGTTTTGTAAAGATGACCAGGATATGTACAAACTATAATAATAGAGAGAAAGTAGTCCATGCCATGGACTCCATGGTTTAGGTTTGGTTGACGACGATAGCAATAGATAAATATTGAGAGCACTTTGGTTGAATTTAATTTGGACAGGAGGATAATAATTCTTAAACTGGAGGAAGAGGCTGATTATGAGAGCGGAAATGCGGTTGCGGATTGGGATGATGGGGAAAAACTAGATGGACATATTCTATGTGAGAATGTTTGAATAAAAAAAAAGGTAAAAAAATGACGAAAAATCGAACTGATCTTTATTAAGGTATCAAATATAGTATGACTGGCATGTAACATTTCAAGCTAAATGTGATAAAATGAATACAGTAGGAAATAAGCTCTCTCTCTCTATCTCTGCAAAATATACAAGCTATACTTAACTAGAATAAAACGTGAGTAAAAACTACCACTGACATTTGTATAGCTAAAGGGAACCAACAAGTGGCTAAATAAGTTACAAAAATACGAGGACATTTCCATGATGATTGTCCCGCAGAACTTGCCCTTTCTGCGTATGAAGGATTTTTATCAAATTCACTACATTCATCATCAGCACCGTTCCGACATGTGCAAGTGCCATGTCTCAACTCTTTACCATCACTCCTCTTGTCAGGCTCGCAATACGCGTTTTTAATGCATTTTTGAGGTTCCCGTCGACTGTATGTGGGTAAATTACAAGGATTCCCTACTCCCAGGACACACTGGCCCTCTTCCGCCTCAAATTTATTATTGCTACCACAATCGCAAATACTCCCTCCCTTTGCTCCAGCAATTCTGAGACATCTGAGGAACGTCCTCTGAGGATTGCAGTCTTCAGGGGAAGTACATTCCATTCCGTAGAGCTTCTTATCAATTTTTGGAGGTTCTGGAAATTCCTCGCACCCTTCGTCATCCTTCGAACAACAAGTACCGACTTGAGAGGGTTCATTGTACGCATTTTTATCATATTTACAACTCAATTCCTTAAGACACAACTGAGGGTATGGATTTTCTTTGGATTCTAATTCACAAAGAGCCCCAACTTTACTCCGACACTGTTGCGAGTCAAATGTCCCAGTTGTTCCACAACTACAAACTTTATTTTTTGTTTTAGGAACCACCAAACATTTCAAATGCGTCCGCTGGCTATCACAGTCTTCATGATGTCGACATTTCACTCCAGGTTCAATAATACTTGAGACTGGGACTGTCCCTGAGTCACATTCTTCAGAATTTTCTACAAATCCAGGGCTACAGTTGCAAATCCCTTGGTCAGAGTTTGGTCCGTACTCCGATGTATCACAGAATGCACCGCTGACACACTCTTGGGTGATGAGGCATGGTCCTTGTGGTTTGATAACACATTTGTCTCGACTTTTAATATATTTGTGGAAACTTCTACATTCACAGATCTGTCGTCCACCATGTTTGAGACACCTTAGCTGTGTCCTACTATGATCACAATCCAAATCTGACTCACAAACTTGATGATAATTTTGCCTGCCCCATGTGATGGAAATTATAGCCAGAACTATGGACAAGAATCCTACGAGCCATCCACAGGGACCCATCCTTCATCTATAAAATAAAAATACAAATCAATACTGACAACTTGTCCATTGAAATGGTGAAATCCCGGGGGGTTAGGAAATAACATAGTTATTTAATCATAGTAATTTTATTTTAATGACAAATACCATTATGTTCGAACCATGGATCCAACGTTCTTGTTAATTACCACCAATGATTGGGTCCACTCTCCTTGTTATTTTTAGTATATCTATGCCTCACTCATGGAATTTTCGTTGTACAGTGTGGGATCCAATGATGCGTGCTTGTTATTGTCAACGAAACTCTCATTAATCTCCAACCTTGGAATATAATCTGGTCAATGCTTCCAAAAATTATTTACCTATAGAATAGAAATAATATATTTGTTGCGAGAACAACAACGCCACAACTAGAAAAGGATCTCATGCTTCCAGAGAACGTACGTAGTTGGAATGAAGGGCTGTCGGCTTTATTGAACGGAATTACCGTCAAGGAAAAATAGTATACAAATTATTTTGAACTATAAACGCTTCCTTCAGTCGTCATAAGCAAATGGCATGCTTCAAATTCTGAAGTAAAGACAGTTTGAACTCTCTAACTCTGCACGTAACCATCCACTCCTATCCATTTTCCTTACACACCCCGTGTATATTTACTGGGATTACTAATATACATACAAATATACATGTATTTAGAAATTAATGAAATTTAATACTTTCTATGTATTTCCTTAGAATTCAACCACGTTCTCTTTTTGGGGGAGGCTTGACGGGAAATATACTAATAGTCTACACCGCAATGAAAAAACCAACATATCGGTTCATTTACGCATTTCCAAATTATAACCTATTTCCATGCTTACAAAGTACGCTTTAGTCATATAAATATACGTGATTGTATTCTTTGTATAAGCAATCTGTGCTGATGGGCTGAAATGAAGGAGAGTATAGACAATACAGTGATAAACAATTATTAGGAACTTTACTTATAGATTTCATTTTTCAGTATCGAACTTCTATTCAGTACTATGTTCATACTATAAACTCCATTAGATAGAGCACTGAATTTTCTTGTGCCCTTTTCTCAACGCCCTTTATTAATCCAAGTCAGGTCTTTTGAGGTATAATAAAAATTCCTGTAACTGTTCAATAGTAAGTTCATGGATTTACATAGACGGTTCAGAGTTACATAATAATATTATTTGGCTTCAAAACATTGGAGTAAAAAATGTAGGAGGCGGAATTAATCCAATTAAATGATTAGTGCTGTCAATTTAAGCATTGTCTGGAATGATATGTAAGGAATGTGTAAATAAGTTGGACTATTCTGGTATCAGGCATGTATTTTGTATAAATATAAAGTGAGTTATGGCGAATGGAGCGTTTTAGCTAATGCCGTTCAAAGATTCAGTTACATTAAGAGCGCTAATGTCTTGGAAGAGTTGGAAGCATAGTTGATGTGAGAAAGCAAGCGCTTCTTTAGGTGAGCATCCATGGAAAGTTGTCATGTCCGAATTTGTGTTGCTGTTTCAACCAAGTACATACATTAATTCTATGCAATTTTGACAAGCATACTCCAGTACTATAGTTATTTAATTCAAAAGACCATCGTCACTGGTCGTCGGCCTATATGCACATGACAATTATATAAGGATACATAATCGGTTCTGCTAGCACGCATCTAGTAAATACTACTAATAATAGCTATAGTGCTATAATGCTCACTGAGACAATCACCGGAGCCCTTTGGTCTCTACCTTGGTTTTCTGTCTTTACGACTGTAGTTTATCCTTGAATTTTCCAAGGCTTCCCTTACCGCCCTTGGCTTTATCTGAAGATGGAACTCCTCATTTCTTCGGGCATTTAATATAAAGCTGCCAGATTTAGTTTTTCAAAAATAAGTATCTTTTGGCGGAAATGTAAAAATACACTGTCAAAAACACTGAGATACTTAAATTACGTACTTACAAAGACGTATTTTCATACATATTTTAATTAATTCTGAACTACCTCACTCAAATTTATGTCCCATTTCTTAGGAATACTTTCCGGATGAATGAATTTTTTTCAAAACCTTGGTATTTTGCAAAATCATAAAACTCCACACAAGTATCTTATTGGTAGAATTAGTGTTGACTGAAATAAGAGAAGAAAATCATTTCACGGCACCCCATAACGGGGTGCTTCTGCGAAGGGCACCGCAGGTACATAATTGACACAGAAAAAATTCCATTCGAATCAAAAATTTTCAAAAAATATCAGAGTACCCAATCAATGTTTTAGGATAGTCAAAATGTATTTAGTCACATAAATGTATAAGTGACAAATGAAAAAATGTCATTGGAATGTTCAAAAATTTGAGTACTTGTTAAAAAATATCAAAGCTCCCAATCAAAATTTGAGGATGGCAGAAATGTAGCCAATGACAAGCAGTGTTTTTTAAAGAAAACCTCTTTAAAATTGAACGGGGTTAGGAGTTATCGCATGGAAACGAAAAACACTAAATAATTTTTTCCCCGAAACTACGTGACCGATTTCAACAAAATACGTACTTATCCGTAAAGGTCGCCTAAGGAACGTTCACAATTTTTTTCCATGAAATCGGTAGAGTTGGAGCAATGTAAAGTACGCACATGACAATCACGAAAAGGCCCCTGCGTTGCCCTAGTAAGTAACGCTCAATAGTTCTTGCTGAGTGTG